>JAQGBW010000653.1:0-36577 GCA_034698625.1 Julus scanicus | reverse complement strand
GTGTTGAAGGCCCATCCCCTGGCGTTGGTGTTTAGCCCTCGTGTTGCAGAAATAGGCCAACGTTAAAAATCAACCAACCAAACCAAACAACTAGAGCTAGCCGGCTATGTCGGAAGTGTCAAATTCCTCACAACATGAAATGATTCTGGCTCTGACCAAAAAGCAATGAATTTGCAAAACAGTTTTATGTAATCAGGGATTAATTAAAATTTGTGAATTAAGATGAAACAAAATCTCACATACATGTACATAAGAACATTTGTCTCTTCTGTTAGACATTAGATTCATGTTTTATTAAATAGAAATTCTAGCGATTCTACGTATATTTTATTTGGAAAGAAGATTTTTCCTAATCTGTATATTTTGTTTTTTGTAGGAAAAATGATATTTGCGTTATAAAAGTTTGTCGATGAGGCTCGCGTTTCAAATTTGCAAACAATGGATAAAATTAAGGGAAAATCAAAAGCCAGTGCCTCCTCATTAAAGCATAGTAAAGATTCGGCCGAATCAATTAACAAATGTGATCAAGATGAACTAGTAAAAAGACATTCAAAAAAGCAAAAAAGAAAGCGCCATCGGTCAAGCTCATCCTCGTCTAGCAGCTCAAGCACAGAAATACATGAGAAGCGGTAAGAAATTCATTGGAACCAATTTAAGCACTAAAATTGCTTCCAGTGATAAAGCCTCTAGCTTTTATTTCTTTATGGAGATAGATTTTTTAGCAAATTCAAAAATTGTTCAAACTTGTATCACCATATCAGTAGATCGATACATGAATCGCGAATTACATCGGTTTTAATCATTTTTAGTTTATTTGCAGTCACAAATCAAAGAAGTCATCACATGTGAAACACCATAAACTAAAAAGAAAATCCAAAAAATCACACAAACGAACTAAATGCGACAGAGTTTTAAAGAAGAAGAGCTCTGGATTGGACGAAAGCATCAAACAACATTGCTCTGAATCGGATGGGGGTAAATCTGTTCTCAAACACATTCTTTGTAAGACCTGGAAAATCAGATGCAGTAGAACCCGGCTAACCCTTGAGGTTTAGGGGCGTTGAAGTCTCTAACCGGGGACAAAACCGCAGTGAAGACTTATTAAACGGGATCTACCGTAGTTAATTTTTGTAGTTTTTAATGCATTTGAATTTTATCTTAAACAATAGAACTAATTGGACCAAGTCCTGCGAAGATGTGTACAACCATCATGAAACCAATGACAAAAGAAGACTGGGATAAGCAACAAAGTATTATGAGACATGTTTATGATTCTGAAACGGGCCGACAACGGTAAAGATTTATTGATTTTAAACATTCTAAAATTAAATCAAACTAACCTAATCCTTAAATATTTACAAATAAGTAAACGGGAAGTTCGTTCGTTATGATTTGGGGAAATTGATGAAAATTTATGTTAAAACAAAATTTGAAAAAAACAAACTGATTTTCAAAATGTATCCTTTCATACTCGAATAGTTTATAGATTATCTTCCCCTAAAGTTATTGCGAATGTTCTAAGTTAGCATCATCACTCACATTAGACTTATTCTAAACTTTATTTATTGTCTAGCTTAATCAAAGGAGATGGAGAAGTAATGGAGGAAATTGTCAGTTATAAGCAACATCAAGCAATAAATAAGGTAGGTGGTGGCTTTGTTTTATTTAATTATAATTAATAACAGGGTAATTTGGGCAGGTTCTGCACTTGTAAAAGGTTTAACTAAAAGTTTTATTGTCTGCTCAAAACAAAGGAATCCTTATTAAAGTTGATAATGTTCGATATGCGCTCAGCAAATGTTGCATATGCGATTTGATAACATGTCACTGATGGTCCCCTTATTTGATGGATTTTCAGAAAGCCACGAGATCAGATGGAGAATCTTTTCAGGCACATTTAGGTTTGAATAAGTAGTTCATTATTGACTGTTCAAATGTGTGAGGAGGTCATTATGCCTTTGAGAAAATAAAACTTTAATAAAATAGCATTTATGGTTAGGTGCCTTGGATAGCTTCTACTTTAAAACAGATTTGCAACATACAATACATAATCATTAAACCTTCACACTTTTAAATAAATATAGAATATAATGACAACTTTTAATTTCATGTATTAGATATACAATTCATGGAATTTTGTTGGGAATAATTTGCTTTAGTCATGTAGTAGACAAAGTAGTGAAACGCATCGCCACAAGTGAAGTACTCGAATGACCAGCAATATTGTGGTTTTGAAAGTAAACTGCGACGAAAGTGTGGCTGGCTGAAGGTGATGGAGATAAATTTGCCTCCGCTTTTTAACATCCTGCTGACCTAAGAAGCAACACAATGATCATATTTATTTTCTAGAGAAAACGATACTCTTATTTAAAAAATTTACAATATCTTGTTTATTTATAAGTATTTCATCAAATTTAAGATGCACTTTATCACCCATAAAACTAGTTATAACTAAAATATTAACCACCATATTTTACGGACTATAAGACGCACCTGAATTTTGGAGGCAATTTTTTGAAGAAAAAAGTGCGTCTTATCTAGTCCGTAAAATATGGTAAATATTCTGAAGAATTTTCTAAATAATTGATGTTTTCTTAGAACCAAAGCTTTTTTTATGTTAGTGATCAATAATGAAATTAATGATGTATGTCTTATAATTGAATACATACCGGTAGTTTATGAATAAGCTTTGAAATTTTGGTTTTCGTTGATATGTGACCAGTGATTTAAGTCCAGTGACTTGGGGGGAAAAAAGAAGCTACAAACACAGTGTGCACAATCAAATACCTTTGTGAAAACCCTATCCATTACTTTGGCTGCTTCCTCAGAGATGTTCCATGGGTCCTTTTCTGCAACCAGCAACGCATCTAGAGTCCCTTTTTCAAGAATGACATCAAAGGAATCGTCTGGGAAGGTCATCTCCGTCACATCCATGACAGTCCACTGCATTTTCTGACAAGTGCTGGAACGTGATTTCATTTTTTCAATGACTACTGGAGAGTAATCAATGTTGATGATATTATGAAAGCCATCGTCAAACATGTCTTCACTCAGGCTGCTGTTGCCGCATCCTATATGGATAACGATAATGAAAACGTCAAGTTAAAGGTATAGGTGTTATGAATAAAATACGGTTTCATACAAGCACGTGTACTTTAATTACGCCTTTTACCAAGCATCAATATGTTATCGGTAGTTTTCACAATGTTTTTAATGATGTCTTTAAATGAATCGTATTTTTTAAACCAGTCATATGTATCTTCATCCGTATATCGTTCATTCCAGTAATTCAAATCGCCGTACAAGCTATTTTCCCTTGGTAATGTCATTTCCAATGAACACGTGCGCTGCACAATCAATATATAGCTAGGGCCTAGACACTTCAACGCATATGCAGTTCAATCGGTTCATTTTACAATTTTACCCACGCTACTGGGATTCCTTCATCGGCTGATAACTTTAAATAAAAAAAAAGACAGTCATTTTTAGTTTCTTGATCCGGATAAGCCCATAATCACCAACACATGAATACTTCTCTATGCACGAACTTTTTATATGCAACACAAATTTCACGACTAAAAAACCGCCTGCGCATGACGGAAGAGCATCTTTTCTGTTGGTGAATGTTTTCTGTGATTCAACTTATGGCAGCCATACTTCAAAATAAATACTGGAAATATTAATGTTTATCAATTTAATGCTTTAAAACGTAATGGACCATCTGTATTGTCTTTGAGGTAGCAAGAAAAAAATACGCATTTTCAAGTTTAATATAAATGTTTGGATACTATTTAACTGCATGAATATATTTCACGACTAAAACACAATCTGCGCATGACGGAAAAGGATCTTTTCTGATTGGGACGTGTTTGACCCAAGGAAACGCTTATCTTATGCTAATAAAGTGAAGCCGAAACGAAGACTCAACGGATTTCCAACATGGTGGCCGTAGTTCTATTAGCGATTCGTAGATGGCGCTGCATTCGATTCACTGCTGATTTTGTTGAAATATCAATGACGGTGTTTTTTAAATATTAAAATGTTGTTTGTGCCAATGTAGTTTTCTGTACAAATTTCGTGATGGGAAACCAATTGGCTGGCATCGCGCCGTCTCAGATATTTCCAGTAGAACATTACTTGACTGATTTACCGGATTATCAATTTGATACGAGGTATAGGCCTACTATAAGTCTTCTAATTTCGCATATACAAGAACACTATTCATGACCAAAATAACATCTTGTTATTGTTTTTTGTTTTTTCTCTAGTTTGGGAAGCACACGATTCTTTAAAGTTGCCAAAGCAAAATTTAGGTAAACCTAGGTTTTACAGGTTTCGAATATATATATATATGTAGCTTATATCACATGTCATTTGCATATGGGCTTTTAGGACTTCATTATGACGCATATGCATTTATAGTAGTGATGCCCTTGTAGTTTATGCCCTATATGCTTGCTTCAGGTGTGGATTGCTATAATAAGCAGCTTAATAGTACAAGGGGCGGTGGAACAAGTCCATTCCTCTAAGAGGGCGTCAAGGCACTCAAGTAGGAAATACAATGTCGGGTATCGAGTATCCGGTCCCAAGTAGCAAAATACTTAAGTACCTTTAAGTACGGTCCACAATTTTTCAATACTCTTGACCGGTATCCAGACAAAAGCTCAAAGAACATCTGGACATGCCGAATAATGTACAGAGCCCTTTGAGGGTTTAAGTAGGCCATTACAAGCGACCTTGGCGAGTAGCCTAACGAAGGGGCCTTTTGTGCATCTGTCTATGATGAAGACTTGATTAATGGCATCACAGAGATTTTGCCAAGGCAAAGACCCTGCTACAGGCATGCTACCGAGCTAAGTGCCGTTTTAGACGATTGAGGAATACACTCTGAGCGGCACATTAATGTTCACTGGCCAAATTTCGGACCAATATTCATTACCCCTTGATTATAGGACACGTACCGATGAATGACCTAAAAAAAGTTCAGCCTAACGTTCTCGTATAACATACGGGCATTTTTGTTTATATTTTTAATAGGGAAGGATCTGTGGTTGTGAAGGTATTCGCAATCCACGACCCCACATTACCGCTGAGGGCGTACAAGGAACAACTAGAAGGTTTTTAAATGCTTATTTTGATATCGATATCCGAACCCTTTGTACGTCGGATTTCCTAAAACTGCCTTTTTTCAGAATGTAAAAACCGGCTTATTCAAGCGTCAAATTGCCTCGCCTTCAAGAAATCCGTGGTATGTTCTCGGTAATCTTTTCGTTATCGTATATCGACGCCCTCGCCGAATTTCAAATCGTGATTTTTGTTTCCGTAGTCTACGGATAAAGCCGAACTTTTGTTTCGCCAGTATGTCAAAGATAATCTGTACGACCGGATCAGTACCCGACCGTTTTTAAATAATGTTGAGAAGAAGTGGATCGCTTTTCAGATTCTTTGTGCAATAAGCCAGTGTCACAAAGTCGGGGTAAGTAAGTGACTTAACTTGCGATGCGCACAAACTTGAGGTTAAACTTAATCGATCTGTTTCTCGGCCCTAGGTTTGCCATGGGGACATTAAGCTCGAAAACATAATGATTACCAGTTGGAACTGGGTCATGTTGACCGATTTTGCCAGTTTTAAACCTACTTATCTGCCGGAGGTAGGCGTAGTTTTGATCGCTTATTTGTCTTACTTGTTTTTGCCGAGGCTAAGGTTTTTTTTTTTCCAGGACAACCCGGCCGACTTTTCGTATTTCTTCGACACATCCAGAAGGCGAACATGCTACATAGCACCGGAACGTTTCGTTAAAACGCTGAACTCGGAGCTGTCCGATAATTCGTCTGGCGGGCAAATGGTTTTGCCGGACGATGAGTTCAGAAAAGGCGATCTCGTGCCTTCGATGGACATTTTTTCGGCTGGGTAAGTTTAACGAGTACAAACATGAGTCAAATGGAAGGGAAAATCTGGGCTTAGGGCCGTGCTATCGAAGAACCCTTCGGCTAAGTAGCAAGTCATCGATTACCTTTTTGGCTAAGTACCGAGCCAACAAGGAGCCTTTACGTCAAGTGCTGAGACATCGAGTACCCTTTTGGCTAAGTACTGAGCCATTGACGAATTTTTCGAATAGGCACTAAACCATTGTGGAACCATTCAGCTAAGTTCCGAGCCGGCGAGTAACCTTTTGGCGTAGTGCCGTGCCGTCGTGGTGACTATTTTTGATATTAGGGACCAAAAGTAGTCTCACTTTCATGTGACTGGCGAATATAGTTCGATTAATCCCGCCGTTTACTTTCTGCGAGTAGTTATTTGAACGAGGTCCTTCGATTTACCTTTCAGATGCGCATTAACCGAGCTATTCACGGAGGGCCACGCCCCCTTTGATTTCTCTCAGTTGCTGAGCTACCGGAACGGCGAATACGATCCAACAAAAGTTATTGCCAGAATCGAAGATGAGCAAATCAAGGTACGAACATTCTGGATTTTTACTCTCTAAGGTCGAACCCACCGAAGTAGTTTTTCAGAAATTTTATACTTTTGTTGTCCGTTTCAGGAAATGATTTTACACATGTTACAAAAGGATCCGAGCAGAAGGTTTTCGGCAGACGGCTATTTGGAAATGCAGCGTGGAAAGGCTTTCCCCGAATATTTTTATTCGTTCATGTACAAATATATGCAAGGTTTTTCAACCGCTCCCATATTTTCACCAGAAGAGAAAATTGCCAAGTACGCATCACAAATCATCGTTAATTTTAACCGAGGTTCCGGATTTCTAATGCCAGATTTTTGCTTTGCAGGTTAAAAGCCGACGCTAGAAACATTTTACGTATTTTCGACAGCAGCGAAGGTTCGGGATCGGCCTATATACAGTGCTACGAAGGTCTCGTAGTCATCGTGTCACTCGTCACCTCATGTTTAAGGGCCATTAAGGCGAGTATAATCTTAATGGTTCGATAACATAGTCTTCGGAGATGCGTTAACGCAAATTTTAATTTCCAGCACTGTACGGGAAAGTTGCAAGTTTTGGAAATCCTTCAGGAATTAGCGCCGTTTTTAAGCGACGAGCTGATACTTGATAGACTCGTGCCGTACATGGTAAGTAAATGGATGCGCCAATGTTTTTTGTATAACACTTCGATACTATAACATGCTCTTCTCGGCAGTTGCATTTAGTTAACGATCCTTTTCCTCGCGTGAGGATGGCCGCATTGGAAGTGCTGACGAGGTGTCTGACGATAGTTAAAACTGTGCCGAGGAGGTAAAACTTAAACGAATAGTTATCGTAAAATGTGAATATATTAAGACGAGGGTGCTTTAGAGCAATAGTAGTACTTTGGAAGAAGGGTCCTTTGAGACTTTTGGACAAGTCTTAATTTTGGGCTATTCGTCGTCCACAATTTATGTTTTCCGAAAACAGTGATGCGAATAAAATCTTTATTATATCTTTTTGTAAATTGCAGCGATGCTAATATTTTCCCGGAGTATTTACTTCCGCAGCTTGTAAGTCTTTTGAAGCTTAGTTTTAAAGACGTTTAGTTACCGTTGTTAATGTCCGATTAATTTTGAAGGCAGCCAAAGCTCAAGACGAGTCTGTTATGGTTAGAGTCGAGTTTGCCAAAAACATAGCGGTACTTGCCGAAACTGCGTTAAGGTGAGTTTTTTGAGTGTACGTCGGCCAATGACCGATTAAATGTTGGATAACGTAACACTTAATTTGGAAATCATTTCAGGTTCCTAGAAGCTTCTCAAATCGAAAACCCCAATTTTGAAACTAATGAGGAGAGCCATATTCACTATCAGGTTAGTAAATCGACTGTTGGGGCTATTTTTGTTTTGAGTAGCGAATTTTCATAATTATGAGAACATAATTTGTTCGTTCATAGGCGAATTATGATAGCGAACTTCAAGTCCTTCACGAAATGATCCAACAGTGCGTCTCCACGCTTTTAACGGATGGCGACAATATCGTTAAACGAACGCTTTTGGAGCTTGGCATCACTCGATTGTGCGTCTTCTTTGGACGCAGAAAAGGTCCTTAAGTTTACGTTTGTGACGTGTGTTTCAGTAATGTTTCGGTTAATTCAAACACATGTTGGAGTTGCCAAAAATTAACCGGCTTAAAATAGTGACTAGTGAGCGTTTAACGGATTCTCCGTTTGAATTTCCAGCCAACGATGTGATTTTGTCTCACATGATCACCGTCCTAAACGATAAAGAAGACAGACATTTACGTGGTGCGTTTTTCGATACCATCGTGGGGGTGGCGAGCTACGTCGGATGCCACTGTTCAAAAATCCTTAAACCTCTTTTACAACAGGTGAGTAGGGCAGCGATCTCAAAGTCCGGTGGATCGTAAAAGGTCCTTAAGCGGTTAACACGTTTTTCTTTATCAGGGCTTGAGCGATGGCGAGGAATTCGTAACCAGTAAAGCGTTGAACGCGATGAGTCATCTGGTGGAGCTTGGACTCCTCGAGAAGCCCATAGTCTACGACCTTTTAGTGGAAACAGTACCGTTCTTGTGTCATCCAAACACGTGGATTCGGAGCGATTCCGTGGGATTTATTTGCACCGCCGCAAGTCGTTTAAACACTGCGGACATTCATTGCAAGCTGTTGCCCTTGTTGGAACCATACTTGAAACATCCAGTAATACAAATCCAGAACGAGGTTAATTTGTTTTGCTTTTTCGTAGTTTCATAGAGTCTGTTTCATAGTATCATAGTTTCGAATCTGACATCTTTAATCATATCATCTGTAGATAATTCTGCTGGATTCCCTGCGCGAACCGATCCCTCGCTCGATCTTCGAGACCCTCTTTCGAACCTCATCCCTTGGAACCCTGATGGAACTCCTGAAGGACAAGCAGTCATGTCCCGATTACGTTCCGGCGCGGTTAGAGGTCGACTTGCAGCTGAAGGCGCTTTTCAGGAGGCTCGTGTCAGACGGCATGAATGATGCGGCCGTCGACAAAATCCTGGCCATGAAGGACTATTTGCTGAAATTGCACAAGGCCAAATCGAGGTTGGTAGCTTTTAAGATTTGCGTTAAATTTCTTTCGCTCATCGTTAAATCTTGTTTTTGTTGGCCAACAGGCCCGAAGACAGAATGCAGCGTCAGAACGAATTCGGAAGCAGGGTCGACTTGGGTAAACTCTCTTTCCCGGCTTCCATGAGGCATCGAGTCAATCTCGGAAATGCAGACGGGAGATACGATAACGGGATTATTCACTTAAAAAGCGGGGGTCGTAGGAAAATGGGTAAGGGAACGGTTCCCTTAACGGGACCCGAGCAAAGGAACCCCTCGCAAAGAAGGGGTTTAAGCACAGAAACCTCGTAAAGTAGGGACCTGGTCGGTTTTCAAAAAAAGATTTTGTTTCGTAAACAGCTGTCGATTCTCCGAGCATGACCGCGATGAACGAGGAATGGCAACACATGTTCGGTTCCACGGAAGTCCGTACACCATCGCCCTTACTTCCGGATCCCACGATTCCGGTGTCCCAAGACAATGATCCGACAGGCGAACCATCCACAAGCACGGATCTGGCAACGCAAGCCGCGATAGAAGCAATTCAGGGACATAACACGACCATGTTGACGGACAACGATAAAGTTTCGCCGCAGCAGAGGGAACAAGCATCGCTTTTTCGTGGTTCGTATTTTGTGCCTAATTGATTTGTGTCGTTACCCGGTATCGCCAAAGGACCGTTTCTAACGGGTTTTTTAGGACGCGTTTCGGGTTGCAAATTGGAACTTGAGGATTTGATTCGACTGAAGAAGGAACAGTATTGCGGAAATCTTGTGGCCAAAGAGTGTATCAACGATGACTGGGACCTCAAACAGCCGCCGTCCAGCTGGAAGCCAAAAGGGACTTTGGTGGCACATCTTCACGAACACAAACAGGCTGTTAACAGGCGAGTTGTACGGCCAGGTAGGTCCTGGTGGCACTACCTATCCATGTACACTTTATTTTGGCCCTTTCGCGGCGTTACAATTAGTGGTTGTTTTTTTTTAAAAAAAGGTGGTCCTGCGTAACATTTGAAAGGTGTGTGAAGGGGCCTTCAATTCTCAATTTTTGTACTTTACAGACACCTAGCAAAAGGCGGTCATTCATATCAGTTAAAGGTGTGAATAGGTCCTTTGTAAGATTTAGTAGTGTAAAGGGGTCTTTCATAAGATTTAAGTTGCACAAGGGTCCCTAGTAGCATTTACACCTGTTTAAAGACATTAGAGGTACACCTCCTAAAATTTGAAAATCTAAAAGGGGCTCATCAATTCCCAATTAAAGGTGTATATGGGTCCTTTGTGATACGTAGTATTGTAAAAGGGTCTTTCATATTGATTAATATAGGTGTAAATTTGTAGGTCCTCTAACCGCGTTAACTTTTGTTCTTCTCTACGTTTCCATTAGGATCGTGGTGATTCCCAATTCCACGTTGTTCGCCTCGTGTTCCAACGACGGAACCGTGAAAATCTGGGACTGCGGTCGGATGGAACAGCGCAGTATCTGCAACAGATCTCGCCAGACGTACAGCCGACCGGATAGTCAGATGATCAGCCTTGAAGTGTGCCAAAACCTGCAATCTTTGGCATGCGCAACGGATAATGGGGCCATCAACGTGTTCCGGTAAGTTACGCTCGACATTCCCTCCAGATTACAATATGGATTCCGTAGTTATGAAATTTGTGCTGTTCGCGAGCAGGATAGAAACGGGTAACACGAGGATGACGAACACCAATCAGAGACACCTGGACGGAACGGAAGACGGATGCGTGGTTGACATGCACTATTTCGATACCGGTAAATATAAAATATAATTTCGACGTGCCCTTTTTAAGGTTGACATTCGTTAAAATGTGCGGTGGATTTTCAGGGTCCCAATCCGTGCTTACGTACGCCACCGTGTATGGCTCTCTCGTCGGCTGGGACCTTCGTGCCCCGGGGACGGCATGGAAGCTGGACAACGATCCGAAACACGGTAAGCCAATTTT
The DNA here is from genome assembly GCA_034698625.1 of Julus scanicus. Lineage (NCBI taxonomy): Eukaryota > Metazoa > Arthropoda > Diplopoda > Julida > Julidae > Julus > Julus scanicus. The sequence goes on along the minus strand of JAQGBW010000653.1, from coordinate 25,601 downwards.
TCTAATGTGAGAGCTAAGTTTTTTTAAATTAGGCCGATTTTTTTAAAATAAAGCCAATTTTTTTACCTAACTTAGGTCTAGTCACCTCTTATTGCGTGGATCGCCGCCAGTGTTGGCTGGGTGTTGGAACCAGCAATGGGACCCACTTGTGTTGGGACCTACGCTTCCGTCTGCCCATATCGACGGTCATTCATCCGAACGGTAAGTACCCTCGACAATCGTCTGCTTTATGGGTAAGGGCGCACAATCCTGATCCGCACGTCTTTTCAGGTGCTCGTATTCGAAAAATAGCCCTTCATCCGGTTCAGCAGTCTTGGGTCGTATCGGCAGTCCAGGGCAACAATGAGGTGTCCATGTGGAACATGGAAACGGAATCTCGCCATGTGACTTTATGGGCCAGCACTGCACCACCCTTCTCTCATTCGCAGGTGAGTGAGCACCTAGATTTGTTTTTGCATCCGTTTTCGAACGTTAGATCCGACGAGGATGCAATCCGTGATTTTTTCTTACGGTTCCGTGGGAATTACCGCCATATTTAATAACGGACTTGGATAATAGCGTAACGGCAGTCATAAACATTTTATACTTTTCTTTATTTCCGTAGTCCACGAATGATTCCACGATGTGTTTCCACATGATGTCTAGGGACGGTGCTCCGGCGGTGATCACCGCAGGGTCCGATTCTAGAATTAGATTCTGGGACCTCGGAAATTGCATCAACAACTACACTATCGTAGGAGCGGCTAATGATGCTTTAAACCCCACCGTTGCGGGTTATAGGTAAGGTCCATTTTCAAGTTACCGTCTTTTGGTTATCGCGGCTTTTAGTAAACTGGTTTATCGTTTAAGATCCCAAGTAATCGACGGCACGGAGGTGATCAAAGAGACCTACTGCAAACCCAAAAGCACCACCAAGGATTTGCAGAGGCGCCCTCCCGACATACCGCCCGTGGGGCATTTGGATTGTATCAGCGACATAGCAGTGTTTCAGACCACTCAGTGGCTACTCGTATCCGCATCCAGGGACGGCGTGGTCAAAGTGTGGAAGTGACCCACGCAAATTCCATGGAATTGTCGTAATTTATTGTATACGAGGATAGTTATTATAACTCGCGATGGATGTTAACGTAAGTTATTTCGTATTAAAAGTACAAAATCCTACAACGTGTGTGGTGGTGTATTTGGGGCCATTAAGGTAGGTTAGGGCTATTAAAATGGATGTTGAGTCATTTAAGGTCCTATGACTCAAAAATCTCAATACACAGCGTTCAAAAATATTACCTTTGAAGTTGTAATATAAAAACGTGTTTTTTTTATTTGAAAACTTCAAAAAGATAACAAGATTTTCTCATTTCGTTTGTTTTTTGCCAAAGAAACTGGATATTGACTTCATCCCCGTTTTGTCTACTTTGTTCAACGCTTTTTGGGCGGTCGTCAGCTTCTGCGAACAAATGAAAGGATGAAAAAAAGGTAAGCGGATAGGAATTTACAAAAAATATCTAACGGACCTTTTTCTCCGGAGGGCACAAACTGGATGCGCCAAGCACGCTGTAATCTTCGATCGGACCGGATTCCTTACCGGTAGTCTTCGCTCGCTGTGGAAAACAAGAGAAAGATATGTAAGCATGCCGTTTTTTCAAGATTTGAAACTCCAGATTCCAAATTCACCTTTTTGGGAGGTTCGAGATCTTCGGTCTCTTCTTCGTCCGGAACCGCCGTCGATTCCGAAAGCCTGGAAAATAAGACAAAGTCAGAGTTGGTATGTTCTTAGAGATAAAACAAACGATTAAACACACTGAAATAAGCTTACCCTAATCGCTCGAGAAGGCCATCGGAAATCTTTTTAGGCAAAAATTCGGAAATGATGCCGTGAGCATATCTTTTGTAGTCCTCTGAAAAAAAATATGTGACCTGATCGAAGATGATTGCTGCACGGGGCAATTATGGTGCAGTGGAATGCAATTAGCATACCGATCTTGGTGCGATGCCAATCAATATATCTTAAGTGTGGGTTTTGTAAACTAGCGTTAGTCAAGAAAAAGCGGTTTACGAATCTTACCATCTCCGGCAATCTTATCCCTCTTGTTTCGTACAAACGTCGCCGCTTGTGCTCCTCCGCTAACGTGAATTTCTCTTTTCCTTAATTCTCTCTCCACTTTAACCATTTTGCTTTTTAACCAATCCGTGCATTTTTCCATACTGAAACGATAGGCTCGTATGTCTTTCAGCTCTACAAAAGAATAACCTGCCAGCGTTAGGTTTATGGTTAGGCAATATCAAAATGTGTGCAACAACAAATTTATGACATTACTAAAATCTCGCTCAGTTCACCTTTAGCATCCGAGATTAACTTTAACCGTCGTTCCAGGTCCTTGCAAGACAACAGCTTGCCGCAATCTGGAAAGTCGGAATCGACAACGATTTGTTCTAGAGGACGAAAGACGTGACTCTAGTAGAGAAATTTCCAGTTAACGACGTGATTTTAAAGTTTTCAAACACGTTAGGTTACATTTTTTCCCGTACCTCCATCAAATATGGCAAAATTAGAAACAAAGGGTCTACTTCGGTGGTTAGGATCATACTGCCATCTGAAAACAAAACCGAAATCAGTCATTGTCTTTGTGGTCTGAAAATTTATCGATGCCGAAGCGCGACCGGTTTACGAGGAAAATTACCTCGACAGATGACGTCGTTTACGAACCACGATCTCGGCGGTTCTTTGTACCGAATCATTTGAAAAACCTTCCCTGACGTTTCGTCGAATAAAAACATTTGTGGATTTTCTGAAAAGGAAAACAATAAGCATCAACACTACAAACTTAATTGTGTGCTGAAATGTAAGACCTTGAAGCAAATGGGCACCTAAGCTGCAATTTTGCAGTACACAACTGCTGTTCTGATGCAGTGCGGTTTTCATGGAGACTCGAAACCATTTTATGGTACTTTTTATTGATATGTGACAATTAATGGTGTCAATATTAGTACCAAGTAGTTACCGTTTTTGGGATTGCAAAGCTTGATGACAGTCGACGCTGGAGAATCCCCGTGCCCATTTCCGATTTCTTCTTTTAATAGGGTTTCTAAATTACAGCGTTAATAATGCGAAATTAAGACTAGTTGAATATAATTTGAAATGTTTTGGATTCATCAATGCATGTAAGTGACCTTCTTACTTGGGAGTATGAGGATTCTGAGTGCTGGACTAGCGGCTTTTGCTTCATTTTGTTGAGTGATTTTCGCCTCTTGCTTTATCGTTTTGCTTCTCGTCTTCTTAGGCGACATTTGTTTGTTTTATTTAGCGAGAAATTAATTGATTTTCCACGAAAAGCTAACGTCATGCGAGCAGGTTGTAAAATCCCATTTCCCGCGTAAAAGACTAGTTTTCTACGAAGCTCCATAGGGGCTCCTAGCTACGGTTTGTATGGGGTTAAAACGTAGTGCACATATTGTATGTAAAAATTTGGTTTAAGCACTACAATATTTTATACGCAAATACTAGAATATATTTCCATAGTGTAGTTTAATACAAGTCAAACAACGAAACAGCAATAATGTTTGCAGTATGACGAGATTCCACACTGCTTTTTTTCCACTTCATAAATACACTTTGGAATCATCCTATTGTATGAACCAGTGTCAAGTTAGTATTAATTGGATTATTATCATTAAAATATCGGTAACTGCATTTTATTTTAATATAGTGTCTGATTTAGGTTAGACACTATAAAGCCCATGGGAATAACTATAAATCAATATTTCTCCACATGTTTGGTATGTACAGCGTGCTATCTTGGGCGTTTTTAGATGTTATTGAACTGTTTTAGCGCTTATTACAAAAATAAAATTTTCTCAAAGTAAATTACACAATTTGCATGTGATTATATTTCCAGTAGTGTTTTCAATGCAGACGACAAACCCCACCGAATGTGGCAGACGATGGAATAGCGTGACGTCATTGGTGGACGGTTTGTCACACGTGTCATTATATCCCTGGAGTTGTCAACTTTATGTCTGATGTTGCATCAGTTATCGGTTCGACAGCAGCTGCTGTAAACATAATGTTAAAGGCTGTCATTTTAATCGGAGGACCCCAAAAAGGTATGCTACATGTAATCAATGGGCATTTTGGCCCTTTGGGATCAACTCTTTTATATATGGGCCCTTTTCTTGATCTATAGCCGAGTACTAATTAACCCCATATTATTTCATGAGTACAATATCTGAAGTATTCATGCCGGTGTCAAGTTACATTCATTTGATACCTTGATAATCACCCCTGGTTACAAGCCATAATATGTATGGGAGCGGCCAATTTTTAGAGGAATTTACCATGATATAATATTTGGGACAACGACTGTTTTGATTGTTTGTTTGTTTGTTTGTTGCATGAGCATGTTTAGTGACTCCCCACAGGTTGACAATAGATATAGGAAGAATTTTTATAGAGGAGGAGGTCAAGGCACACAGGTGTGACCAATTTTTAGAGGCATTTACCATAAAAATTGCACTAGGGAAATTATACGACTGCGCATGTAAAGGGCACTATACTAGGATAGGGGACCTAGCTGGTCGGAATAACAGCTAGGTCTCACGATTTCCTGGTTTGAAAAAGGGCTTCGGCTCATAACCGTTGTTGTGGCTAATTTTAAGAGGAACTGAACTTATATTTACCTGGGAATAGCGTTTAAAATCGTAAGGACCACTATGAGTATAGGGGCCTTGTCTGGAATAGGACCAATGTGGGGAAGGAGGAGGGCTAATAGCAAGGGCGTAAATGTCATCACATTTCGGGAAGGGGGAGGGATATGGCACTCTTTTTTACCATAGGAAAATTGCGTTTTTACCTTAGAATAATCGAGTTAAATCTTAGAAAAATACCATTTTTACCTTGGAAAAGTTGCGTTTTTACCTTAGAAAAATCATGTTTTTACCTTTGAAAAATTGCGTTTTTATCATAGAAAATTTAGTTTTTACCATAGCAAAATTGCCTATTTTTTAAGGGCACTTAAATTTTACTGTATTTGAACCTGGGTCATCCCCTAGAGCAATGTAATTGCAACCGTTTTTTTTTTCCAAGGCCCACTATACTAGAGCTAAAATTGGCGTGGCACATTGACCCGAGAGTCCTTTTTTTCAATGGTTGTTTTGATATTTTTTCAGTCGCAGATATGGAAGTGACCGATAAGTAAATTCAAACAACTTTTAGTACGATATCGTTTTTCGGCTTTCACTGTCTGGATTTTTATAGTTGCCATGTACAAGTTTCTTATTTTTCTCGAAAGTATACTTAGAACATATGGTAATCGATTTTTGGTTTCCTGCTCTGTCAATTTACCATCGATCACCTTGACCCATTATTTCGGCATACCACTTGTGACAAATTTTGTTTAGTCATTTTTAGTAAAAAAAAAAAGCTGAAGATGAGGAAATATTTCTAAAAAGTTTTATTGAAAAGAAAGTGTCTTCGTAGCGCAATTTTATTTTTATTCATTGTTCGGGTTTACAATTCATCCTAACCAGCCTTCAATTACGCACACGCCCTTTTTGTTAACTGTTCAATATGAATAGTTTGTGACATTTTTTGACGCTTTTCCTGAATTCAGGAATTCAGGAAAAGCGTTTGATAATTACAATCCGAAACTGACCAAGTCACATAAAATCAACTATGGAATCCAAATTACTTGGATTTTCAGCTACCTGGGTACTCAAGTATATCCTCGTTGAAATACCCGGGTACTCGAGAATTGGGAAACTCGATTCTCTGTCAAAAAACAACGAATAACCGAGCACAAGTAATTAAACTCAAGTACCCTGGTACTCGATACTCGACATTAAATTCCCTGGATTCAACCTGCCTCTTTCAAATATGGCATTAAATTAGAGCACGCTGAAGTTTTCCTCTTTAAGAAAGGAACTTTAAGAAGTCGAATTCTGGAAAAGTTTTACCTCGTATAATGTTTTAAGTTGCAATCCCACCTTCGACCCGAGCGGAAGTTGCGATACAAAATCGAACATGTCCATAACTATACGGATTAAGGACTAACTATGAAATTTGAATTACCGAACAAAGTGCTCAGCGTATAATTTTAAAATCCCAGTGGGAATTAGTTTAGCCTAGGTGAAATTAGATTAGATTATGTTGAGTAGGTTTGGGCTCGTTGGTTCTTTGAGCATTTGTTCCAAAACCAAAAAAGTTCCAAATAATTTCTCGACCCCAGACATTGCGTTCGTAAATCGAATTGGGTGTTATTTGCGAGGGTCCTTTGCAAGTCGAATAATAATTTAGTATTAATAATTTGTATTTGTAGGGACGAGGTTCCGTCCGCTGTCTTTGGATGTTCCGAAGCCGTTGTTTCCAGTTGCCGGATTTCCTTCGATTCAACATCACATCGAGGCGTGTTGCAAGGTGATCATGTCACGCGATATTGTAGCGTTCGATGTTATGCACGTTTTCAAACTCGTCGAGGCACACTAAATAACGGGCTAAAATTGTCAAGGCACACTAAATAACGGGCTAAAATTGTCAAGGCACACTGATCACTGGATTACAATTCTCGTAGCTTGTGGAAGAATGGGTTAAAATTGTCAAGACATACCGAACAATTATATGAATTATTAAGGCACACTGAACATGTGACTAAAATTATCATGGCACGCCAAGTAATGGGTAAAAATTGTAAAGGCACACTAAACGTGGGACTAAAATTATCGTTACATACTGAACAATGTGCTAAAATTATCAAGGCACACCATTATAATTTCTTAATCCGACAGGTTCCAAACTTAAAGGAGATTTTGCTAATCGGCTTCTACCAATATCAGTCTAACGATGCCATATCTAACTTTGTTTCATCCATGGCGCAAGAGTACAAAATCAGCATCAGGTGAGTTAATTAACGCTCCTTTAACCGCGTGTTTAAAACTGCGACTTACCACTTTTACGAACATTTTGTCCAGATATCTGCAGGAGTATGCGTCTCTCGGAACTGCAGGCGGAATTTACCACTTCCGCGACCAGATCAAGAGCGGAAATCCGGACGCCTTTATCTTGATGCACGGAGATGTGTGCGGTAACTTTCCGTTAGTGGATATGGTCAAGTTCCACCAGGACCGCGACAACCACGCACTGGTCACTGTGATGGTCACCGAGGTAACCAAGTTGATGGCTAGATGTTTAATGGCTTTTAACGGTTAACGGACAATTAATTCTCGTCGTGTTTCAGGCAACTCGACAACAATCGTTAAACTACGGATGCGTTGTGGAAAACAAGGATAATCACGAGGTAAGGGACCACTAACATCATAAGCTAATTATCAGAGGTCCTAACCATCGATACATCCCCTCGTTAACGTCATAAGCTGATTTCCAGAGGCTCTATGCGTTTAAAATCTCGGTTTGGACCATTATCTCCCAATTAAATCTTAAACCAGTTTCCAAACGAGGATTACTTTTGTCCGTTATGCTTTAAATTTCATACTGCAAGACCGGCAGCACTCCGTTAAAACTAATCTCCCGATAACTAGGTGATGCACTACGCAGAGAAGCCGTCGACGTTCGTTAGCACGACCATCAATTGCGGAATTTACGTTTGCTCGTTAAACATATTCCAACACATTGCCATGGTTTTCAACAAAAAGCAACAGGAATATTATTCGTAAGTTAAAATACGATTAATTAATCGAGCGATAACGTAAAGTTTGGATATACGAGTACGGACCCTACTTTACGAGGGTCCTTTGGTCAAATGCAAAGACTTATGGTTTTATACGTAGATCGAACATGGGCGACAATGGATATGGCAAGGACAATCTGCGGTTGGAACAGGACATCTTGATGCCGCTCGTGGGGACGGGAACCTTGTTCGTGTTCCACACCGCGACGTGGTGGAGCCAGATGAAAACGGCAGGGTGAGTTTTCGACTGTTGCGGTCCTTAAATCGATAGCGACGGTTAAGTCTTCTACCACAATTTCAGGCCACACCAGTTACTGATATCCACAAAAATTATCACTTGCTATAAATGTGGTTTTATCATTTCAATGTGTATATAACCACATTCTGCTAATCCTGCATTAATATTTAATCTTCTGTTCCGACAAACGCATGTTAACCGCTAAATAGTTACGGTTAAATAACACTGCCGCAAAAACCACGTGCTTAACGATCTGCAATGCCGGAAAAAGCTTTGTACGTTCTTACGCTCGATTATCTTTTTATCTTGCTGCAGTTCCGCAATCTACGCTAACAAGCACTATTTGGAACTTTACCAAAAGCAACATCCGGAACGGTTATCCACTAACGGATCTGGAAAACCGCGGATCAAGGGCGACGTGTTTATACATCCAACAGCAACGGTCCATCCAACCGCAAAGGTATGGTTTGCTAATGGACCGTTACCTAGGCTACGGATTAGGGTTTGTTTAATGCCCCTTATTTCGGCCCTTTCAGTTGGGACCTAACGTGAGCATTGGAAAAGGCGTATCCGTGGGACCCGGAGTGCGGATCCGCGAATCCATCATTTTGGGAAATGCGGCTATACAGGTTGGTTGTACGGAAAGGTGTGCCCGTTAACTCTTTCAGTTACTTAACCGTTTGTATTTAATTGCGGTTAGGACCACAGCTGCATCTTGTACAGTATAATCGGGTGGAACAGCGTGGTTGGTTCGTGGTGCCGCGTCGAGGGAACGCCGTGCGATCCTAACCCAAACAAACCGTTTGCTAAAATGGAAAATGTGCCGCTGTTTAACTCTAACGGGAGACTTAACCCGTCTATCACTATACTAGGTAAGTGGCAAATTTAACGTCCGTTAAACGGGTCCTTGTCTCTTATGTTAACCGATAACTCCCGTTGCCTAATTAACCGTTATCGCTAAAGGATCATTAAGCGTATTGGTTTACTACCTGCTCAGTTGGTTAAGAAAATGTGCGACTTTACGAAAATAGTTTGTTAGCTAACTGGCCCATTTGTCTTATTTGTAGGATGCAACGTCCACGTGCCATCAGAGGTCATAGTCCTCAACTCCATCGTCCTTCCGCACAAGGACCTAAGTCAAAGCTACAAAAATGAGATCATTTTATGAGACGTGACACGAGGTCAAGGTCTGCTTTTTCATCTTAACGGGGGATTAGCAATTTGTCCTGTTAATCTACGATCTCAGATTTTTATAAAAATATGGCACCGATTTATGCACAACAAGGGGCCAAAACTAACGGTCGTTTTGCGAAAAAATCCCGGTGAATTCCGTACGTGTTTAATCCGTGCAATTTTGTGACGCGTTTCGGGTTTAACGAAGCGTTAATTTTTAACTCGTGCAATACAAATTAAAAAATTTATTTGGAATTGAAAAATGGCAAAACCAAAATTTTGCATTTGACAAGATATTTATTTCTCTAAAATAGAAGTGTGACGAGATAACCTCATAATTACTTTACAAAACGCGCCGCGGTTCCATAAACGGCCCTTTGGTCTAGGACCCTCCCTCTCCATGATTCTGATAATCCTGCATCCTCTGTTCGGTATAGTATTGCGGAGTGTTCAAATAGTCCTTTAGTCTTTCGGGTATGGGCAGGGCATCGATAAGGTCCCTACGTACCACTTTCAAGATGGCGAAGCGACACGTGTGTTGCAGCGATTGGACCTGTTTGAAACGTGACACCGGATGCAAGAGTTGGACGCGCATGGGTCCCAAGACGGGGCGTCTGTGGATGAAGAACAGGTAGCGGCCGCTACGAGAATGTTCCACGGCGTTCTCTATGAATTCCACGATCGTGTGGCTTTTGAACTTTGTGAATGTTCCGAAACTGAAGATTCCTGCGGATACAGAAAAATGGAACGTGATGCTAAAATTGTATGGGCCCTCTAAGGTTCGGGTGGATGTACTGAATTGTACATAACATTATAGGGCCCAATAATAGCCATATACGATCAATCCTAGGCTAAATAGGCCCCAGACATGGCTTTTTTATAGTATTTACAGGTCCCGAGATTTGGCAGCACACGCTGCTTCATATGGTCTCACCGTGTTCGTGCTCTATCCGGACGTGCCTTACGAATCCGTTGAGCTTAAACGTGAGGCTGAAGATGTAGTACTCGTCGGAACTGTCACGCAGAATGAAAGATCCGTCGGGTTCGTTTCCAAGGACCTTTTCGGCCATCTCGCCGCTGATGGGGCCCCAATACCATCCACACTGTTGGGGAAAAAAATAACGAAACAAGGTAAAGTAGGACTAGTCACTCAGAACCAAATCCGGAATGTTGGCACTCACGTCTTTCACTTTTTGGATGCTGGACGCAAAATCTGATATGGAGTCACCGGAACTAGACTTCAAAGGGCTTAATGCCTCAATGGGCTCTTCGTGCTCTGTGGCGAAAGAAAAAAAGATGTTTGGTCCATTTTTGGCTGGCTAAGGGCCCTTTGGAACCAGACTGTTTGGAACAGGTATGACACTTCGGTAAAGGACCTTAAGTATACTTTAGTCACTGGCTATGTAATGTCCGTTAATCGGTCCCAATCAAGGAAATTTTTAAACTCGTTAACTTGTTAAGCTATTTTTCAGAGGCCCTTGCCATCGATACACTCCCTCATTTACTTCATAATTTCCAAGGGTCCTAACATATGAAATTCAGTATAACTTGAGTCTCACCTTGCTCGGTTTGGACCATTATTTCCAGCCGACCATCTTCCTCGTCCTCTGATCCATCGACCCGTCTCGGCACAGGAGGAAGTGCCCTATGGATAATGGGTGCGCAGGAGCTGCCATCGAGCCGTCCTTCCGCAGATCCATCCGCGGAAGGGCCCCTAATCGTGGCTGGGATACTGCACTTTGCAATTCCGAACCAGTTGCACAACGTATGTTTCAGAGACTTAGAAGGACCGTCCAAACCCTCCCCTCGTTCCGGATCCCTGGAACAATTCCTTTCGGCCCCTTCTCCGATTTGCCTGGGCTTCGAACATAACCCGAAATGGATCCGACGGCCCCGCAACTTGTGTAGCTTCTGATGCCTCGAACAAGGGCTTTCCGAAGGCTGCGTTCCGGATTTCAAGTATCCGTTAAGGCTCCGCAACGACGTACGAACCTCCTCGAGGGTCATATGGATAGGCTCCTCGGAATATGTTCCACCACTTTTTCCTACTTCGGATACAGACCGCGTCGACTGTACATCTTCCGAATCCGAAAGACTTTCGGATTCCGGTCCCAAGTCCGGATAATCAACCACATTACCGGATCTCCGGTTGACTAGCTGCGATTTTGACTGCAATACTCCGGATTCCAGAGTTTGAGCACCGGAATTTTGTGATGACCCAGAATGACGGCATGTTCCGGAACGGCGGCTTTTGGGCACCCGTATCGCCGAGTTTTCTGATGACGATCCTACATCCGTACGGAACCTCGAACATCTGCCGACTAGGTGAGGTCTTCTGGCGATACTTGATCTAGGTTCGACTTTAGACGGATATACACCTGAATCCGGATCCGACGTAAGGTCCTTGACAGTCGTATCTTTCTTTGGATCCGGACTTAGAGGATCTGCCGTCCCAGACTGGATATCGTTACCGTCTTTCTTGCTACAGACCGTTATGGACTGCGTACAGTTGCCGATGACTAGACAAGGACCGTTAAGGTCCGTATTTGTCGCTGCTGGTTCCAGAAGAGGCATACGTTTTTGGATTTGACCATCTTTACATTCGGATACATTTTCTTCGCTGCTCGCGTAGCCCATAACGCGAATTTCCTCGTCGTCAAAGTACATATTTTCATAGTTGATTAGGTGATCCGAATGTTTTTTCGGGGTTTCCGTAACACATTTTTCAGCGGTTATTTGTGTTACAGATACCAAATTTTCCGTGGTTTTGTGGTCCAAATCCTCGGTTGTTTGGTGGTCCACAGATTTACGAGATCTCGGAGGGTTTAATAGTAATTCATTTTCGGTTTTGTGGATATCGACGTTGGCATTAGTATCCAAAGTATCTCCACTCGTTGAATTTATATCCACATTTGATATCAAATTTTCATCTATTAATTCATCTAAAATTTCAAAGTTGGTCTGTCTTATGGGTTGCAAAAATGGCATTTCTTCGGAAGTATTGTTGTTATTCACCACGAAATTTCCTCCTCGATAGGCCATGCTATTTCACTCAGCCATTCGATAATTATATGCTCCACATAATTATCACCTACGAATCAAAAAATAAAAACGGATTAAAGTCTACCATTTTTGTAAATATATCGACCATATTTTCTTACTATTTTTACGGTCATTAATGGCTAAAATGATAGTTTTACACTAATAATTTATGACGTTTATGATAGTATACCTTTTCGTGGGTTTCGTAGTTTGCATTTTGTTATTTATATACAAAATAAACATTAAATATAATCGATAATCTTAATGTTAAACTTCGGTTAGGCTTAACGCGAACTCCTTTTTGCCGTCCTCGTTCCATTGGCGAGATTCGACGCGATTTTGCAGCTGCTGTTCGGAATTGCGGATACTTTCTATTTCTATTCTGTCATGTATTCCAAAAAATGGTATAATTATCGATGTTTTTAGGTTTAATATGCCGCTATTGATATATTAGTCATCATTTGAAAGCACTTTTATCAATAAAATTGCACTACAAATGTTTTTAATTATCTAAAGTTTTGAAATAGATTTATCAAGAAATTCTATTGCCGATAACTCACTTGGAAGGCGTGTTTAAAAGTACGGAGCCCTACGAAGGTTTCAGTCTTTAAAAATATGCCAGAACTTGGATTATGACTTTTGTGTTCAGAAAACGCTGCAAGTCTATTTCCCTTACAATTCTCTTCATTTATATTCTATTTTCGTTGTTCACCTCATATAAACTACTGAACGGCAGATCCAGTGATTTTACGCCATCTTTAAACAAAGAAAATAAAGGTAAGACTTCTTGAGGAAATAATTAAACTTGAATTGATGTCAAGACAAATCTCCCCATCCTCATAGAGGAAAAGCTAATTTCCTGGCCCTGGACAATGTTTTGTTTTATCAGTAATCATATCTTGGGAGGGGGGTGCATGGAAATGCACCAGCTAGGATCCATGCAGGTGAGGGAGATTCACATGTCATTTGTATTTTAATAATCATTTTTTCTAACTTTAAATGTTCTCTATGAGAAACATAAAGCTGGTATCCATTTAGAACCATTTATTGGAGACTATGGCATCATAAATACAAAGCACAAAGATGAAATAAGCAGGAAGCTAATTGAAAATCCAGTTATTGAAATTTGGGGAAAAGCTGCAATAGGTAAGCCAAAGTTGGTCAAAGTATGATGGATGTATTTCACATTAAAAAAAAGGTGGCGCCACACATGCGGTAATCCGCTAGTGCATAATATTTCCTTTCCTGGAAGACATTCAAGGGTTTTAAGTTTCATCCCTTGTTGAAAGACCCTTTCCACGACCTTTTACTGCAATATTATAAATATTTATAATTTATTTGAGTTTGAACTGCTTTAATTGACAGGTCTAGAGAAATAGTTGCAGCATAATGACATTCAGTAAAAGTGGAGGTTATTTTATGATCAGTCAGTTCTAAAAACATGTTTTTACTTTTAGGGCTATATTTATGGGAACATATATTAGGTGGGAACTTGAAGAATGAAAGCGCCAGTTTTAGTCAACATGGCAAACTCCAATTAAGGGGAATTGAATTCTGGTATGATATTTTCATTTGTAGCTTTTGTTTTACATATTTGCTGCCTCCCAAGACAGTTTTCCGCCTTCAACTCGTTTTAGACGTGAAAGCTGCTCCCAAAAGATGTTCGGTCTCATGCCGAAAACAGGCGCCAATATTTGATGTGCATGGAAAGCGGCGCATGATTACGCATGATTTAAGCAAAAAAACGCAACATTTTAAGAACATTTTTGTGTTTTGTCAAGAAAACGGTAAGGGCCCTCCTTACAACCCTTTGCTTTTTTTCGATAATTGGTGGAAATTCGACTTTTCAAATCGGGGTTTTTTCTTGCGGAATTTAAATGTAGATGTTATTACGAGTGAGAAAAGCCAAAAAACACCAAATTTATGTAACATAAACTCGCGTTATAAGCAAAAAGGGGTTAACTGCAGCAGGTTCCTGGGCTTGGTTGCATCTTTCTAAACATCTTGCTCATTTTTCCATAACATGTTCCATATTTTGTTTTCTAGGTTTAGAACTGGACCCGGAATTGTTCAAGGATACGTTTCGACTGACGTGAAGTATCTGATATTAGTTCTAAATGGCAGAGATGCTAAGAAAATTGCTTTTGCTAAGACCTGGCTCGATTACATGGATCACCTGCCTCAGCTTAGACATGCTGCTTTGGTTTTGCTTGGCGATGAAAAGTGCAATAATGATTGGCTTCTTCCCTACATGGCGTTTCATGGAGGAAAGATCGAATTTGCATTTTTAACGTACGACAGCACTTTAGTGGATGACGTGAACTTTTACCAATGGCCACTAGGTGTTGCTACGTGAGTATGAAATTCTAATTTTAAGCTACTTATCCCATTTGTTATTTGTACAAGGAAGTTCTGTCAAATAAATTTTATGATTTTTTTCTTAGATATCGCAATTTTCCAAAATTTAAGCCAGGTGAAATTCGGGCGGATGCTCCTCGGTCACATCTTTGCAATTTTATTGGAACAGTTTATCCTGGTTCATCCAGACAAACTCTCGTTAAGTTTTTGTCAAACAATACGTCAATCGATTGCATTATTCGGTCTCGTCAAGTGTAAGTATTTTCTCATATCTATATGTACATGTACGAAAAATCCAAAACATAACATAAGAAATGAAAACAATGCGTGTAAATAATCTACTAAGCAAGGTAGAAAATGGCTGCAATCACAGCGTCATGATGTTATAAAAAAATTGGTCTAAATTTGGAAAATCAAACGTGTGGTGCGATTCCCTCTAATACGATATAATAATATTTCTAATTATTTACATCAAGGTGGATGCCGAGCGAAACTAAGGAAACTTTGACTACGTATGTGAACATTTTAAAGGACAGTTTTTTTACTCTGTCCCCTATTGGTGTTAACTCGGAAGCGTACAGGATATACGAAGCTCTTTCATGTGGCTCTATTCCAGTGGTGCAAAACATCATGTCTGCAGGAAATTGTGGCGGCAGCCAAGTACGAACACCTTATCGATTACTGAAATCTTATAATGCACCATTAATGTATGTGACAAACTGGGAAGTTGACTTGCCGACTCTGCTTATAAAACATAAAAGCTTGTCAATTGAACAAAAACAGCATCTCAATCAGCAGATATTGGATTGGTATTTTAATTTTAAATTAGCAATGAAACAACACTTTTTAGATATAGTTGAACAACATTTTTTGAATGTCAGTACGAAATGATTTATGTTATAATGCCAAATGAAATGTTTATTTTTTACTTTTGAATAAATAATGTTTATACAGAAATTTTTGCAATGTTCTTAATAAATTATGATGGTATTGCGACAACAGGGTGCGCTTGAGTCTGCTTCATATTTCATAGTTTGTCCCAATTTCATTGCTGCTCATGTGGTTGGTACGATGATTTTATTGTAAGCTGTTTATTACGTTTTATTGGGTTTTTTTATTTGTACTTAAATTCTAACATAAATTTCGATTGTTTTTAATCACTGTAAATGACTGCAAATTGACGCTATTTTACATGTTCTTGATACTTGACTGTTTTATTATTCCAGGGGTGGATAAAGTCCAAAGGTCCTCTAAATTCTGGTATAATTCATTTTAGAAATGCCATTGATAAAGCAAAGTATGATTATACCTTCCCTCAAAATAAAGATTACCATCTGTCATGCGCAGACGATATTTTAGTCGTTAAATTTATTCTTTCCGTAAATTGTAAAGGGCGTGTTTGCGCATGCGTAATATAGCCCTTGGGAGGGTTTTTGTGGATGGAATGTTTCCGTAGAGCTTTGTCGGCTTGCGGCTGAAAAAAAACGGGCTGACGTAATGTGAAATAAGGACAACGTCTGTGTTGTTATTTGTGACTTGTTGAAAATTAATATTTTTCGTAATATCTTCTTCATGTCTGTCCGACTTAAATATATAAGATTCGGTGAATCGAACTATTATCTTAAACGGTGATATTGATAAGGTAAGTGTTCCATTTTCCCACGATTGTTTACCGCAACGTAAAACTAGTCCTATATTCGGTTCATCGAAATAGTACGTTTGAAACTGAAATGGGAATCAGGGCAATTGCCATTGATATATTCAATACGTTTTTAGTTTTCAATACTTATTTTGACATTAGGATAATTGCAGTTGCATAATAAGTTATTGATTTTAGCGTGACTATTTGGGCATTGATATTTTAAGGCGAGGCACATATACGTATGGGAGAAAATTCAAATGAGACAACTCAGCCTATTTCAGGTAAATCCTGTCGAACTGTTAAATCAAACAAATTAGTTTTACTAACTAAAACGAGTGGATATAACCTGGTCGACTAGCTGCTTCACCTAACCCAATATGTAAACGACCATGCATGCAGCTGCAGTAAAAAACTGTTTTGACTTGTACGTACGTGTTGTTCTTGTGTTTTCATAATTCAAGAAAACGTCATGTCCCTTCATCATGTCACCATAAAGCTGTATCTCTACCAGCTCTACCAACATAAACACGAAACACGATGAGTTTAGGAGTACTATGTTGAGAAAAGCAAAGGTGAAGGGCAGCGTAGGGCAGCCAGATTTGTAATGGGCAGGTAGCTGCAGCTAGGTGACAACAGGGTTTCCTACAAAAGCGCGTTTGCAGAATCTGTGTTTATAGTTCGTGTTTCTTTTGTTGTGTGCCTACCTAAATGGAAAAATGTCTGCTGGTCACGGAGCTTTTACCGAGGCATGGATACTATGATGTATAGCGCATTGCGCCATGTGTTTTGCTAGAGAAAGCATATGTGGTGAAATGTGCTATCACCTTGAGTACCAAAGAATTACAGTCGGTCACATACGCATACAGAAAATGTCATCTGTCGACTGAGTGTAAAACTACATGACTGGAAGACTGGAAATAAATAAAAACCCTGAATTTTCCCTCCAATAAATGTACGTCTCATTGGTTACCCCTGCACATCATTTCATGTTTAAACATGAAATGATGTCTTAAGGTAAAAAGAAGCAATAATTGGTCGAAAAATCATGGACCTCAATGCAAGAGAGCACACATAAAAACATACACAAGAAACACTGAACAAAAATTTCCAGCATGTTTTTGGGAACACATGTATTTGTTTCTTCTTTGATCCGGACCGCCTCTTGAGCGATCGCCAGGAAACATCGAAATGTGTCAGAAAATGGCCGTTTTTCGACACATGTTTCACAAACACTTCTGGACACGAAGGTAGCATATGTATGTTTCATGTTTTTAAATGTTTCTTTTGGTGCATACGCACCTTAAAGTATTTTCTGAATTACAGCTATTTTTTGTAGTATTAAGGGTATGAAGTATGCGTTTTGGTAGGCAACCAGTGATAGGCATATATGAGGTTAGGAACTCCTACTCCCTTCCATAAACCTCGTATGGTTTAAATTTCTCCAATTTATGATGAGACTTTTCTGTAAAAGGAATCCGGCCCCTGTACAGCAGATGTTGGTGACCTCGGCTGTTACCATCGACTTAATCTCACAATAACTTCAACTATTTTGACAAGTTTTGGAAGTGAGAGTAGTTTATACATTCTTAAGTACTAGTTTAAGTTGCATAATCAATATTGTCACCTCAAGCATACATTTCCATACAGGCCTACATCCATCTTTTTTTTATTTTTTACTAACAGGTTTTTAAGACTGAGGGGGCGTTTTATGGTAGGATGACTAGCAAGCAAACAAGATGGTTTTTAGTGTCCAATTGTGGAATCAATTTTCCCCTGCATCAGACGATGATCTCACTAGGCAAAGAAGGCTGTGATATAGTCTTACAGGTATGTCTATGTCAATTTCAATGTATTCATTTAATTTTTTTTCGGTCCGCTTTATTTAGTTCAAGAACAAATCAGATTGTGTGCCTACAAAAATAAACCATGTATTTTAATGTATAGGTTAAGGTTAAACATGATTCAATGTAGATACAGACTTGGTTGCAATAAACCTGCCGTAAACAGGTTTGATCAGGCACATTTAATGGCGTTGAAATTCGCAGTACTGATTATGAAATTTAAGCTTAAATCTACAGTTGCATTACAACCGTGAGAAAATGAGTATTCGTACATTATTATTTATCATTTCTGTTATCTAATATTAATAATAATCTCCCAATCTTATGTTTAACTTTCCGCATTGCCAGCATTTCTGAAATAGATTTTTATCACTATATTAATACTACTTTATATATGATGAGATGAGACTCGTAGTGCCAATAAGTAAGTAACCTTTCCTAAAAGTGTGTTGTGTAATAATAAGGACTCACTTTCATGCGTTATCTCCGAGATAAAATTTGTTTATTAACGTATAGTACCACTCTTATTTTCAATTACAAATATTAATCCTACTAGGCACCCCTAGCCACTTTTGCCGAATATATGTAGGCTATCTGAGCTAACACGAAACAAAAGCAGAGTTTCGGAAACATGCTTAAGGTTCCAGCATACATTTTTTTGCGAAAAAAAGCGTTTTCATGTTAGTTGAACATATGAAACGGGGGGGTGAAAGAAACAGACCTGTAACATAATGGAGCCTCCACCGTACTTCACTATTTTTTCGACAAAGTTATCCTTTAAATATTTCCCCTATATTCCCTTCCCCCTCGATCCGGGCCTGTGGTATAGCAGGATCATCTCGTGAGAAATCTTTCATGATCTATTAAGGAACTATTTCTTGTTTCAGTTTAATTTTAACGCAGAGTAAAAACTATTCTGAAATGGTATTGAAAATATAATAATGTAATGCAAAACAGTTAAGGTACAAATAAACCTACCAGTTGAAATTACATGTTTCACTTTTAAGATAACATATAGAACAAAATGCATCAGTAACGAATCCAATATCTAAGTGAGTAATGACAAAAAAACGATTAAAATACAACCCACTTAATTCGAGTGATTCATTAGATATGATATCGTCGAAATCGCCAACTTAATGTAGATTTTTTAATTGTAGTCTAGAAGTGTGGATAAACGGCATGCCCTCGTCACTTTCGACCATTACGAAAGACGATTCAAAGTCAAAGATCTGAATAGCTTCAATGGGGTGAGTTCTACTAAGTCATAAGATTCTTTTTCGATGTAACAAAGTATTCTTTCATTGTGAGTTTTTATGTCATGTAATTGAAAAATTAACAGTTGGTATTCGGGAATCCCGTGTCTGGTATCGGGGTATTTGACTCTAATTACTCGTACTCGACTACTCGGTGTTTTTTGACAAAGCATCGAGTTTGAAAAGAGAGTTCACGAATAAACGTTGAATAACCTGAATTAATTCAAGTAATTATGTTTTACTAGCTTAGGCATATTTAATCTACACATACTGTGTTACTACATTACTTTAATTACCTTAGAAACGTTTATAAATTCAAATCCCATACGAGACTGATATTTTCTTCGCTGTAGTTGAAAAGAATTCACGATACAGGAGGGAGTGGAAGTCCCCCTTAATAGGCAGTGGCCCCAGGAAGGTGACATCTTTTTATGTGTCTCGGAATAAAATTTCTTGTAATGTCGGTGTCAATGTTGTTTTACCGATGTAAAGAAGATCCTTTAATCATTTTTTCTCCACTACCAATGTTAACTGTGCTCGTCTTAGAATAGATAGGTTTTTATTTTATTTTTAACCTTATGTTGATTTTCAGACATATTTAAATGAGAAGCGAATACCCTCACAAACGTTTGTGAAGTTGGAGCACCTGGATACTTTACGATTTGGTTTTGATATCCTTTTGTTTTGTTCTTAGTGAAAATTTTTGTGCGTTTTATTTATTTTTATAACCTGAGAATAGTTTGTTTTGCAGAGATTCAAGCAGGGTAAAAAATTAGCGGCCATTAGTCGTATTTTTCCCCTATAAATTTCATTTTGTAAATATTTAATTCTTCCTCCTGGCGTATATTTTTCATTATAATTTTTTAAAAAGCTCGTTTTGTTTATTAATATAATTTTGAAATTGCACCTAAGATGAAGATTTTGGTGACTAAGTAAATAGCATCATTGACGCCTGTCTATATGCCCCAAATTTCTTGAGTCGTCGGGAAATGCATCTTATTTTTTATTTCCTCGGATAAGTCAGTAATTACCGGAAAGTTTGCGATTGGTGTTAACAACTAGTACATGTTTAAATTTTTGGTCCTCGTCAGGAAATTTCTGCTAATTTGAACAATTTGAAATATCAGATGTTAAAAATCACCCGTATTAATTAGCTTTCGATAAATAAAAAAACTTAATTGTTCTAGGGAGACAATTTCTGGGATTATCGATCTTTGAAATTGTTCAAGATAATTTACCTCCCATCTGATGGCTGGATTTTTCCTTGGATTGTTTGCAAAGATCATTCCAATAACTGTTTTAGCCAAATGTCTTAAAAGTCTTAGAGACTTACATTTTCTGATAATCCCTGGATTATTTCCCTGGTAGACATGTTCTTTTGTGTCGCTAATCCTCTTTGACCAAAACATTGTGAACTGCTGTTTTAAGTCTTCCAATGAAATTACCAATTTCTTGTTCTGATTTTCTTTTTCCATGGTAATGATAAATGCAACGAATTTCTCCCTCACTGAGGTTTGATCCGCACGATGACTCAACTTGATTGCTATTGAGTGGTCATCCTCAATCATCCCCGATCATTCGAGATTTTGTATCAGTCATATTTCTTGAATTTATTTTTGTATTCTTCTCGCATATAGTTTAGGCGGAACAGTTTGTCGACTGTTTTTTTATTTTTTGGTTTCTTTAATGTGTTCTCCTCCCCCCCCCCCCCCCATTATATAAGGGATAATTCCCTGAGCCGATTGATGCACTTGTCCCACCGTGACACTGGTTTCTGTATACCATCGTTGTAAAAAAATGTTCGATTGGGTATACAACCAATGACGAATTGTTTTAATGGGCTCATTGTCACTCATGAAGGACTGTCCACCAAGACCACCTCATGCGCCTGAGCAGTTAAAAATCGTTTGGCGCCAAGTCAGAACTGTACAGTGGGTGTTTTCTGAACATGTTCCTCTTTCAAATGTATATTTCCGTTTTTCTACTGGATAAGCAGTTCGCGATTAAATGCCCTGTGTAACTTAGTTTTGGGACATCCCTCTTAGGATTTCGAGTGATGAAATTTATGCATATAGTAACCAGAATTTAGCAGTAGCTGATTTATGTCCTTAACATTTGCTTGTTTATACATGTGACAGTGTATCAGATCCAGGAAGTGGTAGAGAAATTTCCAGTTCCAGTTATTCCAGATTACCGCTTGTGCAGTTGGAAAGTTTCACCATATTCACATCATTCCGTGAACATGTCCGAATGCAAGGTGAAGTCAGACTTGAATATTATCTTTAAATGGGGGGTGTAAAGATTTGAGCATATGTGTGCTGTGTATTACCGAAGAGCTTGTATACTTACCTTGTATCATGATCGAATAGATAATTGGTGATTGGTTTTGCATTTTTAGTCTAAACTAACATAATAAATTTATTGTTAATATTCCAGGGTTGCCTTCAAAAGCAAACAATTCAGCACACGTGTAGGTTAAAAGATCATGAATGGGGTTCAGGGAATCCAAGTCCTACAGAGGAAGTCAGATTACAACCCTCAGAAGGATGCAGTCGGCCTATTTCAAATTCTCAAAATGAACAAATCTGCGCGCAAATGCCAACTGACAAGTGTGGTAATTTTTTCCCTCGATCAACTGTCTCTTCGGATAACAACCCCCCGCAGCATATACCCGGTTGTTGTCTACCGCAAATTGGAGTAATTTCTCAACACCAATCTGCTTCTGAAGATAAAACCACCGAGAGCAAAAAGCGCAATCCGGAATACAGTTGTAGTTCAGAGGGTAATTTTACTCATCATCTTTATTCGGTTCCTCAAACTGAACCCCACTCTCGTACTTCCTATTCTTGCAATTCGTGCGCGCACGTATCGTCGCCATCGGATGATGCGCGTTATTCCATCGGTGGAGCTCTGCCCCGCCATTCAGAAAACATTCTGCCGAATACTTCCAAGAATGTTGGATGCAGCAGCAACACGAGTCTTCAGTCGACATTTTCTGGCGATTCTTTGGACATAACTCTAGACGAAAATGCAGCCCAGAAGAATTGTCCAGAGTCGAAACCACAGAGCTTCAATCTCGGTGCGTTGGTAACTAAGAAAAATGCAATATCCAATGCTGCATCTAGCAAAAACGTCATGGAGGCGGAAAAACCATTAGATGCATCGATGAGTGGAATGGAAGGTGCTTCGATAGCTGCAGTAAGCCGGCCGGTCTGTACTGCATTTACAATTGAGTTTGATGACGACCCGAGCACATCGAAAAAGTTAGATATTAAAGACAGCATCAGCAAATTCGCTCCTCCTAAACCTGATTGTGAAACGAAGGTTGGACATCGTAAAAATGTAAGCGTAAACAACTTTTAATAATTAAAAACTATTCTACTGTATCGAGAGAAATTTTAACGAATTTGAAAGCTTTCAATCGCGTATTCGTGAGTAATGAATCTGTTTTTACTCGCTTGTTCTAATTGTTAGACTTGATCCTGAATGATTTTTCTACCGCTTTATTAATGTCATTAATCACTAAAAGGCTTTTTAAAACTTTATACTAACTCATTCTGAATAACCTTACAGAACTGCAACTAACTTACCTGTGCTTCTGTAGGTGCTTGAATTGTTCTCTGATGAGAATGGAAATTGTAGCTCCAAGAGGAATGACTGCACTATAGAAGTAAGCTCGTCTTTCCAATCGGTAGAACCTGGTTAAATGTAGTATTAACCCAAAACAAAGCACTAATACCTGCTATGGTGATATGTTAGTTTTTAAAAAAACATTTGTTTTGCTCCGAGTTGTTACCCCAAACTTCCCATATGCCTTGAAAAACACCCTGGCTTTGATGGGAATTTCCCTACACCTGTTGACAGGAGAGTAAAAATGATGACACATCGTCAAAGAGGAGGGTTGATTCTATTTGGCCTGCTCGGTTTTTGGTCGTAATTATTGAACACATTTCAAAAGTCCAAAATGACACCAAAGTGTCCGCATCTTACAGTATGTAATCGTAAGAAATAAAAAATTTCAGATGGTTAAAAGGAGGCTCGTGATATAACCCTGGTTTTTGGTTTCTAGATCTCATGTTGCGTAAATTATTTAACGATAAAATAAACCAATTATCAGAAATTCAATTTGTTATTGATGTTTGGTTTCCATTCAGTCGAGAATTATCTGCGAGAAATTTGGTTTTACGAATTTTTGATGATGGTTTATTAATGTAAAAATTCTGAGCTACACATTCAAGCTAAAATAACTTATATTTAGGTGCCTAAGGATACCATTCAGAAAACTGAAGATAGAGAAGAAATGACTTCTCCAACCTTGAGAATCGTATCTGCAGCTAAAGACAAGTTGACCAAATCTGGTATGCGGAAAGGTGGATATCATTCTGATGGACATGGATCCAGTGATCAAGAAGGAATTGATGAAATAAGTGCAAAGAGTGATCCCGCAAGAAAATCTAATTTTGAAAAAGGTTAGTCTTTTTTAATTAGTCTTTAAATTGATAAACTCACGGAATTATTTTGTTTCGTGTTGAATGCAGACGATACAAGTACAGTAGAACCCGCTTAAGAAGTTTTCCTCTATAAGAAGTCTGATTTTTGCGGTTCCAAAATAAACCCGAATCGCTTAAGTCGTTTTCATGTTTAAGAAGTCCATCATACAGTATACTGTACGGTTTATGTAAGGTCTTTAAATCTAACATATGGAATTTTGCATTTCTTTATAGATTATTTCGAGGTCGTTGGTTTACCAATAAAATTTGCAGAAAGAAAGCCAGATAGTTTAGCACCTAAACCAAACGGGACTATTGGCCGGCAATCTCTTCCAGTGTGCGATTTGAAAGACTCTGCTAAATATCTTATAAATAAGATGTTTGGCGAAATTTCCGCTCCAACTAACTCTCCTACTGAGCCGATATCGCCCACTATATTATCGTCTTTGCAGGCGGAAAAACGTAAAACGTACCGAGAGGGACCGCCTTTATCGTCAACTTCGACTTCTGGTGTTATGCGGTTTACCGACGATGACAATAAAGGCATAGCTACTTTGGACAGCAGCGACATGTTCGCTGTGGGAAATAAAGCGGATGAAAGGATGAGTGGCAAATCACGTTCTTCCACAAGAAACAGATGGGAGGCGGAAAATGATAAACAAATCAAGAAAATGGTACATTCTGACAAGGAAGAGTACATAAATGGTGAAGAGACTGAAAATTGGGGTGGAATGGATGTGAATGCAGGTGTTAAGCAAGATGACAATTGTGATAATGTGAGTGAAGCTGGGACTTATACCATTGAAAGTGACCAAAAGGATGCGAAGGAAGAGACCCAGGCAAGAACAAATATTGACAATGTGTTTGGCATTGACAAATCTGCTGGCTTTAAAAGACCCGAGTTGGGACACAGAACTGTGGATTCTGCACCTGGCAAGAGGTCAAATGTGAGTGTGACATATTCCTTAGTCATCTATGGTAGAAGTTTTCCTATATAAAAAGTCAAATTTATTAGGTCCCAAAGTAAATATGGTATAATGTTATTGTTAGTAAACGTGTAATTTGCATTGTCATGCTTGTGTCGTTTAATATTAGAATGGTTTGAACGAAAGCGATGCCCCGATTTGGCTTAAAGAATGGGTGGCCCGCTCGGTTTTAGAAAGTAACGATGTTCCAACATCTGCTGCACCTACCGACGTGTCGGATGTTAGTGCTAGACATCAACAACTAATGCAGGGTAATTATCGAAGTTTGAATATTGTTTAAAAATCTTCGATCAAATTTTAAGAAGAAATTGCACTTATTACTATAATGCTTTTTCTCTAGCTTCGGTTGGATCAAAGAATAGTACAAACGAGAGCATCGTTCAAAGGCAAAGGCGACGTCTTCCTACTCCTCCTGTCGCCAAGTCTGATACCGCTTTATCGCATACGAGATCGCTAACCAATTTTAGTGATAAAATGCGAGCGAGTAGTAGTAGCACATCTCCGGATGGTCGTCGCAGCGACAGCAGTATAGATACAGAGACGATTTTAAAAGACACAGAAAATGTTGTGAGTGCAATGGAAGCGAGAATGGATTACAGACTTCAGCTTAATAATTCCGGTGAAAGCGAAATCACGAGCGTCCAATGCGAGGATTGTAAAGATTCTGGCGGAGAGTCAGATGTGGATACGAGTACTGCTAGTGGAGCTAATGACGCAGTAATGTCTGGCACTTACAGGAAAAATTCACGGCAAATGGTTATGCAGGCGAACACTTTGGAAAATGATGATCACTGCAGTGGTAAGTGCATAGAGTCGAAATGGAGGAATACAGTAGAAACTCGATTATCCGGACTAATTGGGACCATGGGTCATCCGGATAAGCAAAAATCCGGATAATCGAG
>JAQGBW010000652.1:0-36603 GCA_034698625.1 Julus scanicus | reverse complement strand
TTACTAATGTTTTATAATTACACCTAGAATAAAAATCCAATTGCGAGTTGAATAATTGCTTTTCAAGAACAAAAACTTTAACTGAAAATATTTTCTTCTATACTTGTGTCAGATCGCAGAAATTTTGGTTAAAGAAAGAGTGCTGCATTCAGCTTCTTTGCAAATCAAAAGCATTGAGTTGCTGATAAAACCTGATTTTATAAAGACATTGTAGCACTGTGCCCCGTGTCCCACTGTGCCCCGGTCTCCCTATATAAACTAGAAATATGGAGAATATAATTTAATGGAAATATAATACAGAAAAAAATACATATAAAGAAGGAAGCAGTTTAATATATATATATATATATATATATATATATATATATATATATGCATCCATGATTTCCAACTTTATAGGAAATAAATTAAGACACCCACGTGGTGTCGTCATGTGACGATGCTGTGAATCAAGCTCATTTGCAAATTCTGTTTAAGAAATTTACTTTAACAATCATTGTTTCTACTAGGAAAATGTGTATTATTATACACTATTCTGTTGTTAATTATGATTTAAGTCTAAAATCGACCACATCAATTGATTGACATGCATTGCATCTGCAATATATTGGCGTGGATGAAACAAGAGACAAACTTTTGCCATATTTGCAATGTAGGCTATATCTTTCAAACTAATACTCTTCGAGTGTTTTAAATTAAATAAATAAAATAAATAATATCGTTTTTAATTTAAATCCTTGGAAATTCTTACCAACACATTTTTGATGTCTCTTGTATTTAGTAAAACTTATCCGTAACAAGGATGTTCTGCTGGAACTATTAAAACATTTGCAGAAACTTGGGCCTTTGATTGGTGCTCCAGAAAAATGTGTTGGTGAACTGAAGCATAGCTCC
Organism: Julus scanicus; assembly: GCA_034698625.1. Taxonomy (NCBI): domain Eukaryota; kingdom Metazoa; phylum Arthropoda; class Diplopoda; order Julida; family Julidae; genus Julus; species Julus scanicus. Next base: position 35,709 of record JAQGBW010000652.1, on the reverse strand, counting down.
CTATATATAGGGGGCTATGACTGAAGCATCGTTCGTGAAGCGGAACAACATGTGGTGTTCGTAGACAGATTGTTCGTAAACCGAGGTTCCATGCACTGTACTTAATAAACCATTAAACTTTCATGTTTGTACATTGAAGACCTTTGAAAAACTAAACTAAAATTCCCTTAAAATCATTAGTCACGAGGTGTATCAGATCTTTTAAACCCCATGCTGTTGAATTATGATATGAATTTTGATAAGTTTTACCAATGCCAATTAATTAATCGACCATTAAATTGCCAATTTAAAGCTGAACTAAACTTCCCTCGAAATCATTGTCATGATGGGTTGTCATACAACGTATCAGGTGACTTTATTTTTTTTATTAAACTAGAAGAGTGCAAAACACGATAAATTAAAAACGTCAGACATTTTGTTTTCGTTTTATTGATATTTTCTGCCATTATAACACTATTATTATTATTAATACACTAATTCAATAAAAAGAATTTCTCGCAAAATCCAAATCTGAAATATAAGCTATCGTATACGACTGAATATGAAGCAAAAAAAGTGGTGTGACTGTTTTTATAACGAGCAAACTGTACGAGACAAGGAAATATTATATACAGTGTGTGGAATCTAATTAATAACATTCTAATCTATGATTTACTCCCATTTTTCAACTGTAGCGACTAGTACTCAATGAGACGACCCACCTTGCGGGTTTTGCACCTCGAAACTCAATTTACATCAGCTGTGATAGTTTAAGAACACTTGGAAAGCAACTGCAGCAAGTAGTCCTAATCTTTCTAACAAATATCCCCAAAAAAACATTGAGAACTGGAATGTGCAGCGGGACAAATTTTGCCAAAAATGTTACATCTCGAATGATAATTTGCAACTTTACTCTTTTCAAACGAGGGAGGGAATTTGAGCTCGTCAATACCAATAAGGTTGTTGTTAAAATTAACAGAATACTGTCATTCTTTGTTTGTAAAACTGTTGGAAGATACCTGTTAAACCAACGTTTAACAATGTGTTAGACTATCAAATTAAATAATACGAAAATGGAAAAACAATGTCAAGCTCGAATCAATAAATATGAAAACATAATTCAAGACGATCGTGAATATAAAATTTAATTTTGTCATGTTTGAATAAACATGACAAAACTAAATCGTTCAACATATTAGTTTTGTTCATCATACAAGCTTAGATAAACTTTTTTTGTAATTCATTATCTTACTTGTGATACTATTTCAAAGTTTGATCGAGAAAAAAAACTGGTGTTTCCCAATGACACATTACAATTTTCAAACATAATTCATTTTTGTCTGCTTTTAATCCAAAAAGTCAATAACGAATATCACAGCCACAGATAATTAACATTAATTATTGTCGTTTCTAATAACATGTTGCCATAAATCTTGCCATTATCCCGATTGCACATAATTTTACATTTTATAAACGAAAACGTCACAAAACGATATTGTTGGTTGGTCACTAAGAATATCGAAATCGCAATTTATAAAATTTCATTTTGAAAGGTAATAATTATACAAATCCAAAAACGGTAGGTTTTCGTAAGAAAAGTGCCGCCCATTATATAACGAATTTATGGGCAATGATACGAGACTATTCTTCGATACGTTAGCCGTTTATCTTACAATATTAGTATCCGCAAAACCCGTCGGATTTCGGGCCATTTCATAAATTAATTTCCACGAACCAATTCCGTCGGGATACGATATAGATTACCCGAATCAATCGCTTTATTCCCCCCGGGAGCTTATCGATAGTTACAATTTCTCGTAGAATAGGTGCGCGCAACTGTAGGTCGTGCAGAAAGATATAAAACATCCAGCAGCATTTGGAAATCAAACGAAACGGTCGAACAATCTGGAATTTAAAAAAAAAAGAGAAGCACTTTTAGATAGTGTAGGAGGGTGGATCAGGAAATACAAACTATCTAGGGAGGAAAGATAAATGATTGTGCGCCAAATAAATATACAGTGTAACCACTATATTCATCAAATCCGATATTTGTCACGAACATTGCCGTAATTCAAGGCCGTATATATTGGGGAGGGGGATAGAATTCCCCCCATTTTTATCAAGTAACAGTATATGTTCAAAATTTTTTCCAATTAAAACTAAGTATTTATTATCTAGATTTAATTTCTGCATTTAATTTGAAAATAGGAATTGTAGCAGTCAAACAAACAAATTGAACAATGTACTTTTGTATTTAATTCTGGAATCTCACAATGGTTATTTTAAAAAAAAAAGCTAATGGAGGAATTTAAAATTTCATTATAACGGGAAGAGTCTGTAGGACTTAATAATTCGATGGGTAAAACAAATTTCGCGGTTGTATTAATGCAGTTATAACAATAACTTTTCATGTCCGACAGTTAACGGTCAATTATTACCTGAGGAGACCGACGAAAGGCGAAGCTAATAAAAATACATGAGTCGCTGCTGGTTGACGCGTGTCAGCAAATGCCATTCGCGCTTTACGTGAAGGTATTGCAACACGGCTCGCACGCAAATTAAGATACCTGACAGAGTAAACAAGGCAACGGATTAGGATTGGGATTATCCACACAATGATGGTAATCGTTAAGTGGCGCACACGCTTACCGAATGCTAGGATAAGCCACCACAGCCAGTTATTGTCCGTGCTAATCAGATCCGTTGAGTGCTAGAAAGAAAAATCGATCATGTCAAGTTTTTCAAAGCATTACATATCCTTGTCCCGCAAATTGTTGGTCCCAGGAAGGTTTCACAAACTTAAAGATTAATGAAGGCGTTAACTCTTCCTTACTTTAACTATCAATGTCCATTTTGCCAATGAAAGTCCGAATCCGGCCAGGGCTCCATACCGCCCTGCGATGGTCGGACAGAAGCACATGAGCATCAAAAATCCAATCCAATTGAAAAGAAACGCAACTGTAAATCAAAACATTAGTTTAAAATGGGTTAATGTGACGATGAAATTTTAAAAAATTGACGAGATGATGGAGAATTTTACCAAAGAATGAGCAAAGAAACATGAAATCTGTTCCTAAGAGAGCATCTCCACGTTCGAGCGTTTCTGGATCTAAAGCTGCATTATCCTTAATTGGAAAACAAGCAGGCGATTAAGTTTCAAACTTCATGCGGGTTGAAAAGGAGAAAAAATGTTAAACATAACGGAGCGTTTGCACAACGGCAATGAACCGATTAACCCGAAGTAAATATTGCAAATTGGATATTTTAAAAACTAAAAAAAAACTATTGTCATAAACGAACGATTAGTATCATTACTAACGGGAACTTAGCATTTCATAATATTCCCGGTGCAAATTTTTGCGTTTATCTCAACATTAGCTAAGCTTGGTATGTTTATGTTAGTTTTTTCAATCTAATGAAACTTAATACCTCTAAGTGTTACTTTAACTGTACAAAAATTCGAAACAAAATGCAGTAACGGCTAAGCAATTTACCTGAATTGGCTCTTCTAACTTAAATTGTTGGACCTGATCGTATGTAGGGAGCTCGGTAGCTATTGTGTAGCTCGGAGGGGCATTCTGATCATATTTCGGCGGCTCAGCTCCTACAAAACATGAATAATAAATCTTTATTAACAAATTCGTTAAGATAAAAGTAAATCCTGTATCAACAACATGAAAAATGACACTGCTTTACCTTGACTGCGAGCAGTATCATTGTCTCCGTCGAATGGCGGCGGTTGCGCTTCAGGTGCCGAGGCTTCCATTTGTGGCGAATCCTCTTCGGGAAGAAGGCTAGCGGTAATGTCGGTGGTCTCTATTGTCGGTGCTGGCTGTTCTTCGCTGGGAAGCTAAACATGAACGAAATGAGTAGTTTATTAGTAAGTTTGAAAGGCTAGCAGCTGCACGAAAAATGCATCATTGTGCAATTTTTGAATTTGAAAAGCTATTCAAATCCATCTAGAAGTGATAAATGCTCTTTTTGTTGTTTATTAGACTGGAGGGAGTTTCCCTAAAGGCTGTCACATCTGTGAAATCATTGTTTACTTGTTTTGTTTTCCTGTTCGATCTTAGTTCAGGAACCCCAGTCATTTAAGGTCACGGAGGACCTAAAGGTTGACTGGAAGAGTAAAAGAAAATTTCCTCGGCTGCGTAAAGAAAATTGAGAAAATGGAGCCTAATAGCAGAAAAAAAATAATTTGTCTAGTTTTTTATGCATATGAACTATCCATGTGAGTTTCCTGGAGACAACTGTGGAAAACAATAGTCAGGGAATATGACTTTACTGCGTTACTGAATTTATGAAATTTTTGAGAAATGTTAATAAGAAATACTACATCCTAGACGACATTTTTTTAAAAAAAACTAAAAAACCCGATTCAAATTTCGTGGTTTACAAGGGCACTTTACAAAAAATAGGGGGTCTGGACCTGTCATGAAAATTATTTCATAATAACTGCATATGACTTGGCATTTATTGAAATTATTGTCACCAAGAGTTACATAAATACAGCAATTTGCAATTTTTTAATTGTAATTAAATTGCACTTTAATTACAATAGAACATATTTAAAAATGTAATAATAATCTCATTATATTGGTATAATATTGCTGAGCCTACATGTATATCCTGCAATTTTAGCCATAGGTCAAAAGGTCAAACTATAAAATAACCTTTGCGAATCACGTGAATTTCATCAACGATGTAATGTCATAAAGGTCAAATGTCTGTCGCATTTTATTTCACAACGAAAAGGAATTTTGCATAACTGCAATTCATCAAGAGATAATTATCACCTTTCAACGTATAAATGCGATATTTTTATGTTGGTTACATAATACTACAGCTGCATGAAAGTCGGACATAATTAAAAACACAACATCAATAGGAGAAGAATTGCGAAATAAGACAATCGTCCACTCCGAGTACAAAGTTGACGATGACGTCAAGAAAACGGCTAAATTACCAGTATTTAGACGAAATTTACGCGAATTTCACAAAACATTAATGCATAGACATCAGTACGGAAAACAACAACAGCGGATCGTTCTTTTTTTTGCTTCTTCTCCACTTTTAGTTTTCGTCGAAACGGGCTTTTTCAGGATTCAATAAGCGAAAAAACGATAGACACTTACGCGCTGATATCTCACATTCCTATCCATGCTCATCGCGAGTCAAAATTTTAAACGAAAACTTCGATACTTCGATATTATTCACGAAAGAATTTAATCTAAGAAAAATTCATATCGAGGTAAATACAAGATGGCGACTTTAATGGTGACGAGGGACGACCGAGAAATCCAGGATAGCTGATAACGACGAGGGACAACCAAGAAATTCCGATGGTTTAGGTAAGTAGTTTTTACACGAATTTTAAAATAACCTTGTCCAGACAATACATGTAACATTTGATTAATACCGCATTTAAGTGACTACTTCAAGTAGTTAAATTGCGGTTCCAGGCGGTACGAGTAGCCAATTGTACTATGTGAAACAAATTGGCTAAACTTTGGTTACTGAAATTTGCTGGTCATTAATTGAACCTCAAACAATTCCAAACTTTTGAATAACTTCCGTCAAATATCAAAATTGTGCGCTATAATAAGACCAATCTTATGACTTATGTTTGACTTATGATCTTATGATCTTTGTAATCTTATGACTTATGACCAAGCGCATGACTTTTAAAATACAGGTGTAGGCGTACAATTAATTGAAATGGTCATGGGACCCAATTTCATGTTAGTTTCATTATCCAGTATGCAATTTATATAACAATAACCTTAGGAATGTTTTTTATTGAGCGTTTTAAGGAACTTCCAGGTAATCCCAACTCGCATTGTGTTAAAATCTTCTTTCTCAATTTGAATCTAAAACTTCACTATCATCACTTCCTTCTTGTGACGTGACATTACAAACAACGCAACTTTTCTGTAAAATTAAAAAAAATCAATAGAATCAATGAGGTGAAATAAACAATTAAGCTAATAAACATCTTCAGTTTTTTTCGAATTGGGCAACGTATGGACAAATTTAAAAGTTCAATTGGAATATTCTGGGAAAGACCATAAGTGGTTTTTATTAAAACTTAATTTAAGAAAATAATATTAATTAAAACACAGAGCTTTACTGAAGTTTACAAAAAAAAACATATTTGCACAATAAATGTTACAAATTACAAGGTGACGGTATATTGTTTCTATAACACTATATAAAACCTTTATTAATTAAGGGGTTTCACATAATATAAGGGGTGCGAACTCCACGCTAAGAGAAATGCCAAAATCATGAAAAAATTTTCGGTGTGCTTATCTCGTGAAAGAAGGACGGGTCAAAGGTCAATGTTACCTGGAGCATTTGCCAACAGTGGTAACAATAAGCGTGCTGACGTTGAAGGCACAATTGGAACTCTTCATTTTTCTCTATCGTTTCGCATATCAAACAGTTTCTTCTGGCGGATTCAAACACTTTTCTCAGCCAGTTGAAATATTTGGGATAAGTTTCACGAAGGAAAAGCAAGAGATTTCCTTCTTTCTGTTTTCGTGTGAAAAAGAGACCAACTTATTACTGCCACGTGGTGGCATTCCATTGGAAGAAATTTTAAACTTCAAACTTTAAAACCTTGAAATTCTTACTCGTATTTCGTTCTTTCTTGCCAGTTTTTCGATTTTCTTTATTTGATATTCAACTGTTCCTGATCTTTTCTTTAAGTAAGTGTTATACAGCCATAGGATGCGTTGCTTTTCTCGCTTTAATTAAAATGGCATTGCTAATGTTACAGTAAGCATTAACAAAACCGATAATGGTACCTGCAATTTTGTACTGAAAAAGGAAACTGCTTAAAATGTCTTGTTTTAAAAATTTTGAAAGAAGAAAACTTTCTTAATTTTAAAGAATTAAATCAAGGTATATTTTCGAAAAGTTTCATTCGTATCAAACTTCGAAATGAAAAATGGCGATCTCTAAAGCCAAAATGGCTGCATGCCTCTGAAACCAAAATGGCGGTCTATACCATGATTGTCAGTATGACTGTCATACTGTATACTATTATATGATGATTGTAGGGTGGGTTCATAGTGAATTCAATGCACTGAGTTAAATTTTTTAGGGATTTCAACGAATTGAATCATTTCCCATATTGAAAAGGATTTACTTTATAATAGCAAAAAGCTGCCACGATCCGCCTGAGTCGAAGTCCGTAAGCTTCTAGTTTGATAACTGCAAATATCAGCACGTACGTTGCAACAACTCGTAAAATCGCGTCAGTGTCCACTTTAGAAAGATTAGGCAAACATTCTAATCACAAAAAAAAACACAAGAAAATTAGCAAAAAAGTTTTTTATGAAAAAGACATATATATATGGTCGATAACGATATTTATTAAAACACTTAATAATAGTTTCCCTAAGAAATTCAATAAAACTTTATATAAAAAATTCACCATAATCTATTGCCTTCATTTCTAACGTATTTTTTAAAAGAATTTGAAGAAAAAAATCAGTTGAATCAACCTCATTTTTTTGTGTTATTTTCCTTTAGCATTTCTAAATAAAGAACACAAACAAACAAAAGAAAAATACACAAAACAAAAGAAAAATAAACATAAAAATGAATCCACAATTTTTAAATATCCTTAACAAACCTTTATTTGAAACCGTGACGTTTAGATGTTTTTCACTTTTTATTTCGAGAAACATTTCCTTCAGTTGAATAGCCATCAAAGAATCTCCCTGAATCTTGAAATCGAACGTGTGAATCCCTACAGAATTCGTCGATTCACGGATTAAAAATGAGAAAACAGACATTAATTGTATTCTTTAACAATGTAGTGTTTACAGTTTTGTTAGTATTTTTTACCAATGCTCTGATAATCTATTTCCGCGTGTTTTCCTATTAAGTCCATAATGTAAGCAATTAGCTGATCCACGATAATCAACACGAACGTCATCAGAAACTGAGGAAATAGTAGCACGAAAGACGTTTTCTGTAAAAACGAAGATTTAGTTGAACGCATTTTAAAACGTGATTTTTTTTAAAAACATTTTCAAATATTTATGAAAATTTCGTATTCACTAGTTTTCGTTTTTCTTCCGGCAGCATTTTCATTTTATTGGCACGAATCAACTCCAATTTTTCAAGATATTTCAAGGGCAACAAATGCCTTTTGTTCTATTTAAAACAAATTCCAATTTTTTAAAAATCTCAGAGGTTTAGAAAACTTAAATTCCGGTCTGGTCAAAATGCTTTCTTCATATTTTAAACTGCGAAATTATTTGCCCAAATAATTAAAAGAAACACATTATTATGGGAAATCTTTTTTTTTTGTTTTAAATGTGACAATTTTTGGGGAAAAGTTGACCGGACCAGAATATTTTTACCAGTTTTTTTCTCCTTTTGTCGATTTTTCTAAAATAGGACGTGATGTAGCAATTGTCAAAATTCAGCTCAGTCAAATAGGCACGGTGATACATCACTGCGCTAAGGGAAAAAATGAAGATGTGGATTTCTTTGCAAATGTATTCCTTAGATTTTTGGTGAATGAGCAATTTACCTGATCAACACCGTGATAAACATAAATCCGAGTGCTTTGTACAAGATGTTGGCAATAAGCTTGAACACTTTGACCCTGTACGAAAACTCATCTTTCAATTTTTCCCTTGAATATTCAACGTTTTTGAAATCCAACATGTCTATGGCTGAATCTTTCTATAAAAAAGTACATGAAAGACTCCTGCGTCAAGATTTTGTGTCATTTGTTGAATAGAACTCTTGGGTAGGGCTGGGTCCCCTAGGCAAATAACTCCAGCGAGCTACGCGTGACCCTATATATAGATTTCAATCTACCCAGTCTTATGGATTTGTATTTGGAGGTGATTTCAACAACAGAAATTGTAATATTGTCATATTACTGGAAAAACGACATCAATGTCAAACATTTCTTCTATTTGTTGAGCATAGTTTTTGATGGCGAAATATCCCTTGTCAAATTCGGTCCCTGGCCCTTTACCATCGTCGCAAAATTCACCTAAAAGTTTTAAATCGCACTGTTCTTAGTGTTAAAAACGATATGGAATAAATAGGGTTTATATCGAAAAAATTTACCGATATCCGGAGGTTGTGATCCTTCGTAATCTATTTGTAAATTATCAAAATGGGATTTTATTGACTGGTCGACATCATCACACACTCGAATAGGGCCAGTCACGATTTCTGTTGGAAATTACAATCTTCGATTAAAGCATGGAAAGATTAAGCATGGAAATTCTTCAGTTATATATAGTTTGCCATTTTTTAATTACAGTGACCCCCATTTTTAGAAAAAGGCCCAAAATATTGGATTATTGTGTAATAATTTAGGTATATTACATATATATATATATATATTTTCTTTAAAATTCTGTCTAATGGAAGTTTGTCCTGACCAATGCAGTGTGTGATAATTTTTCTCTCTAATTTTTCGGCCGGGCCAATTTCCTCATCATCATGGCTTTGTTTTATTTTTTTTCTTTTCCTCTTTTTTTCCTCCTCCATTTTGTTAACTTTGTCCATGAGTGTTGAAACGCCAGGGATTTTCCTCAGTTTATCTCGTTTGGATTTAATCTCTGTATCGTCCTCGAGCTTAAAACGAAATTTTATGGAAATATATATTGAGTAGCCTAGAGTATGTAGTTTACAGAAGTTGTATATTAAATGTCTTGCCATTAAGATTAATGGATACAGAGCGTCCGTGAAGAGATTAACTTTTCCTTGAATGTCATGACCTGCAATCTTTAGTATTTATTACATTAAGCATTAAAAAATGCACTTATAATAAATAGGTTACATTTTTAAGAGAAGAAATCAATTTATTAGATTGAAATTCAAAGACTGAATTTAACTACAAATCCATAATTGAAGAATTAATCTCCCAATAGCAGCAGATTTACTTACCACTAATATCCTGAGAACTTGATGAACAGGATGATAGATTAATTCCAGACGATGCAATGTTAAATTAATAGCCATGTCTCCTGCACAGGTGAAAACCCTGGCCATTTCTTCCATGTTATTGGTCATGTTTTCGATTGGACCTGCAAGTTTAAAGTAGAATAAAAAATAATAAGAAAAATTAATGTTAATAACGTTGACTGTAACATCTATGAACACGAAATCTGAATGATCCATTACGACTTTTAGAAAATTTTGATTTCATAAATCAAAATTTTTCTTTAAAAACAAAAAATGGTTGTTTTTCACCTTGAATCATCAGGGAAAGGGCCATTGCCGATAGTATGTTGCGACCAGAACGCCCGAAAAATACGGGAACCACCAATAATAAGACGCATCGAATCTAACCACAAGATTGAGATGGTTACCATCAAGTGACACAATTTAAGATTTAAAATAAATTAAGTTTAAAAATTTACTCCGATAGAAAAGGTTGATCCGAGACAAATGACACAACCTAAAGAAGTTCCAAGTAGTCGGCGAGTGTTGGGAGAAACATCTAGTTTTTCGATGAGAATATAACGAAAGCCTGATATGAAAAACGGCAAAAACGAGTTAGTTTTGGCTAAACTAAATTTTTTGACAAAATTTTTACTCATCATAATATTCTAAAGAAAAATCATGTTATTGTTTTTCGTAAAAAACATGGATTAATTCAAAATCATTTTTAATTTCTCCAAATTTCAACCTTCGTAACCCTTGAATATTTTCCGGAATGTTGTTAAAATTACTTGTAAAATTCTAGCATTTCTTGGAGTTTCGTTTTGTTTAGTATTCATAATCTTAAGAATAGAAAAAAACTCGAAAATTGTATTTTTCTGACCTAATGCAGATAACAATCCTATGATAAATCCAATCAGTTTTTTCGTCCTTACATGTTCATCAGGCTTGCTTTTATATAATTTCGCCAAAAATTTAACGACTATCCGAATAGCTTTCTCTTTAACCGCAAAAATAAAAAATATAAAATTCATTTTTTGTGGTAGTAGAATTTTTTCCCCGTTGTTTAGAATTTGAAAAGGAATCAAAGAGTTAAGAATGTCAGCACATGGCCAAGCACATGTTATAAAATACCTATAAAACTAACTAAGCTTAGGGAAGTCCAGAAAGTTTGATAACAAAACAGTAATATCATGCTATCCAAAAATCTAAATAAAATAAAGACTAAGAGTCTGGAGCTCTTGGTCCCTTATATAACTTAATCTCGCTACTCTGCTGAAGTCAAACCACCTTATCCTGTCTGCCATTTTGTTGTTCCCTTATTTACTATCAAACATTGAACTTAATCTACAGACTATCTGGCTGCTCTACCGTATCGCTACCATCTTAGTAACTGCACAACTCGCTGCCATGCCCGAGCCTCCCCATAAAAACGGGTATTCACTCCCCTAAACAACTTGCAACTCTTAATGTTTTATAAATGTTAGGTAAGCATCTCCCGTAATGGCCAACTTAAGGCATTCCTATCTTAACAAGGATTTGGGATGCGACCTTGTGTACTAACAACTAATAATAACATCAACATAAACTCCTCTCGTAAAAAACAAATATATACTACAAAAAAAAAGAAAAAAAAGGCGTGACGGGCTGAGTCCTGTAGAGCCAATAACACCTTCCTCTGCTGGAGCCAACATTTCAAACATTTGAAAATTGAATTCGATTTACGGCCCATGATGCTTCGTTGTACAGCCAAAAAAGCTTATACAGTGGAACCTCGCAAAACGAGTACTTCGCATAACGAGCAATATAAATTTTTAAAAAATGACTCGCTTAACGAGCGACGTTTTGCATAACGAGTGGCGTGGATGGGGAATCCCCGAATTGTGCGATTGATTCGTTGTTTCGTTAATTGTTTTGTTTAACGAGCGTTTCGCATTAAGAGTAAGACTCCGGAACGAATTATGCTCGTTATGCGAGGTTCTTCTGTATATATTGATTCGTTGTGTAATGCCCATGAAGATGGTGACAAGAACAAAAATGTACACAATATAAATTTAAAATATGTACACAATTTTTTATTACTGATAATTGAAAAAAACTACAGCTAGAGTAGTAAATTATTAGTATCGTCTGCGTTTTAGGATATCCGTGTCCCAGCTAACCGGATGCGATTCCTCAGTCTGAAAAGAGATGAAAGCGAAAAAAAAAACGTAAACAATTGGCAACTTGTCTTGAATGCTAAAGACTCGCAAGTTAACAAAAAAATTGCATAAGTACCGCGTATTCGTCCTCTTTATAAACTTTGATGGTGCTGTCTGCTTCTGCAGTGAACAAGCGGCTTCCGCTCTGATCGAATGTGGTGGCAAAGATGCCTGCCTCACTGTGGATGGAACCTGGCTGGACAGGGGTCTGCATCTGTTGGAAGTTGTATCCGGTTTTCCAGTCCCAAAAGTTTAACGTACCGTTATCGCCTGTGGGGATAATGAAAGACTTAAATTAGTAGAGATAAGCTTTTGCAAAGTTGGTTTGACAAGAACAGGACTGGTAGGGTAGGCACATCGCCTGGGGCTTAAAAATCTGCAAAATAACTTCGGACACAGGTCCCCTTGAATTAACTTCCTAGAATCTACTTAGGACCTTACCTCCCGATACGAGAACTCTATCCGAGTTTAGACTCAAACAATTAACGATGGCGTCGTGTCCGGATAAGTTTTGAATGAATTTTCCGTCGGGACACATCCATTGTTTAATGTTATCTGGAGCTCCGGATGCAAACATATATCTGCAATTTAGGAAAAAAAACCGTTTATAAACTAGCAAGGCTTCGAAATAAAATGCTAACGGTCTTAAATAATTCTTACAATGATGGATGTACGACCAAGGCCCGGACGCTCTTTTTGTGGTTCGTCAAACAAGCTCTGGATTTACCGGCGGCCAAATCCCACAAACGGATGGTGCAATCGTGGCTTCCAGTAATGATCTGAAACGATGACAAGTTTTACATATCTCCGAATAGCTGTATGTTAATGATGGTAACCTGGGAGAATGATTTTCCTTACCTGGGGTTCTGCCGCTTGGCAAACCACGTCTGCAATGGTGTTCGAATGGCCGCTCAGCGTGTGGACATTGGCTTTTGACCTCATGTCCCAAACTCTGGCCACCGAATCTCGTCCTGCCGTCACAAGAACGTCGATTGTAGGATGCAACGCCATCGTGTAGACTGCGCTGAGATGGCCGTGATAATGCCTGATGACCTGAAACAAGAAGTTTACAAAGTTAACACTTGGTATGCTTATGTTCAGACTTTAAGATTTAATTTCTTGCACTAGGGAAACCTGGTATTACTGCATTTGATTTCACAATAGATGTTTAAATTTTATTTTACGTTACTCACCTTGTTATATTCTAAATCCCAACATTTGACCTGATTATCTTCTCCGCAGGAAAACAAATATGGCTGCCTGGGACTGACAACGAGCCCTCTGACCGTACTGATGTGACCAGTAAGCAACAATTTCAGTTTCCCACTGGCAATATCCCAAATCTGGAAAATAAATAGGTAAGCTAATGTTTTAGAACTTTTCACAAAATGTATTGGCTCAAACAGGGTGGATGTTTAAATGATCGAGATCAGTTAAGACTACCTTTATGACACGATCGGCCGATCCCGTAGCAAACCACTGATTTCCAGGTTCAACCGTAACGCATCGAACCCCACCGACATGGCCACTAATTACCTGTCGAAAAAAAAAACCAAAGATCATTTGTTAAATACTTAAAAACTTTACTATCGCAAAATGTACAAACGAAAAAACTCACCCTATGCAATTTCCATGGAGGACGCCATTTTGGTAGGGGCATTGATGATGGTCTTCTAGGAATAATTGTCTGGTTGTGCGTCCCTTCCATTGTAAGTGCCTGTGAAGTCTTGAATAATCAAGGATAATAATATTTGAGAACATAAATTACAATTTTTCAGTTTTTTAAAACAAGCCTTAAAGCTTAATTAGCTTGGTGTTAATTTAAACATGAAACAAACCTGAGATAGGTTTGACGGCCTTCTATTTTCAATTCCTGGGGGCATCTCTGGATTTATTTCACTTAACTGATAGTCCATACTGAAATAAAGCACATACATTTTAAGTAAAAATCAAAGTTTTAAAAACTGTAATGAAAAATTCATAGAATGAAAATCAATTGAATAATTGACTAACATGCATACAACGAATAAGTATTCAAATTTGGTACATACGCGTTGTCATCTTGTGGGGGTGGATTAGCTTGATCCGATAAGAGCATGTCGTGAGTCCGTTTCAACGACCGGAAAACCAGCGGGGAAACCGAATGTTTCTGCATCTCCTATTTGAAAGAAAATGGATAGTATATTAAACGGACTCTGATTAATGTAAAATTCCCGACGCAATAAAATTCAGCACAAGCCGATTCAAGCATAATTCCCAACTTTTCTTAGGTGCTGCAATTTAAGTACATTTCCCGAATTTCAAGAAAACTGGTCACCCAGCTATTAGCAAGTTTTTTTCTTTGAGTTTGACAGGCTGTCTTTAGGAAAATGTATCAAGTTATAGTCAACACGTTCGTATTTCACAGACTGGAGTATAATATGAACTCTTTTGATATAAAGGCATTGTCGAGTTCACTAATAGTTAGACTGACCAACTGCATAGTCTATGGACACTCTAGACTGCCTTTTTCAACTTTACATGTATTGCATAGTGATCGTTGGACAAGCCAATTACTCACCATTTTTACCAAACTGTTCCCGTTTGTTTATACTGTTTATATTCCTTGTTTTATTTCACTACACTGAGGTATCGAAATATTTCAATCTTAAATGAACATGTTGACAGTAAACTTCCTTGAGAAGTTGAGATATTTTATTAAAAGAACAGACCACCAGGCTAAGGAAGCGTACATAAATTAGTAACCACTTTTTCAGTCATTTTGGACCCCCCCTCCCCCCTTGTCACCACATGTAACCAACACCATAACCCCCCATCCCCAAACATTACGTAACCGTTTTAAAAATTACCCCCCTACGAGTGCTGAAAATAATTAAATAATTGAAAAATGTACTAAAAACATTCTGATTTAAGTCTGTAACAAACGAAGTCCTAATTTAAGACCTTTTTCGTGTCAATTCTTGTAGTGAAAATCAAGACTTTTTGCGCACTTTTTTTAAAAAAAAAAGATATGCAAAAAGTCTTGATGTTCTCTTCAAGAATTGACACGAAAAAAATTAGGACTTCGATTTTTACAGTGCAGTATTTGGATTTGGATCATGAACAGGGTTAAGGGCGTCTAAAACCCTGTGTATTTCAATGGGTAAAATTTACACTTCACCCAATTTTCAAAATAAAGTTTCAATAAAATTAAAAATGTATACACATTCTTTAAGACGTATGCAAGGTCTTGAAATATTTATTTTACGATTTAAATTGTTATTTTTTATTGAAATTACAAATTTGAAGTTTAAATTTGAATTTTGGCGCTTAAAAAGCACGAGCGCTACCTGTTGGATAATGGAACCAACTAACGAATATTATTCGAACTTTTCGTTATTTTAAAAAAAATTAACAATTTAAATCGAAAAATAAATAAAACATGACCTTGTTTACGTCTTAAAGAATGTGTATACCTTTTCAATTTTATTGAAACTTTTTATTTTGAAAATTGGGTGAAGTGCAAATTTTACCTATTGAAATACATAGGGTACCAGACGCCCTTGGGATTAAGTTCGTGACCGAGGTTCCAGGTGCAGTAATTGAAACAGCTACTGGGGAAGAATCATCCAATAACCATAATAATGCATAAATTCTAAACCATATAATGTGTTCCACAAAAATGTATGTATAATAATACATTTCAAACGTTTAAAACAAAATATTAAAGACTTACCTAAAAACTGCTAGTTCTATCGAAGACACCACACGTGGTTAGACCAAATCAACAACTGTAGACAAACTATGTATAACCACACAAGTCGGTGCAGCTTTATTTATACCCCTTCCCCTTGCGTTTGAGGTCACGTGCAGTGCTAGGGCCTATCATAAACTCTCGAAGCTGCTATTTCCAGGTGAAAATCGACCAATTGTAAGGAATTTCCTAAGTGACACATGATTTAGGGACCTGAGTCACCACAAAGCTGCAGGCACACTTTTTAATCCCTTCTTAATCCAAATGTAAGTTAGTAATTTCCTAAGGGACCAATAATTAGTGACCTGAGTCACCAAAAAGCTGCAGGCACACCTTTTAATCCCTTCTTAATCCAATTGTAAGGAATTTCCTAAGTGACCAATGATTAGTGACCTGCGTCACCACAAAGCTGCAGGCACACCTTCTTAATCCCAAAGGTCCATTCATTTAGGGCGCATTCTTTCAATTACTCTAACAGCGCTTCAACTATGTGCTCAAAAGGGAAATAACGAAATAATTTGATAAAATACATTAGTAATCATTCGTGTAGATTTTCAAAATTGCATCTTATTTAATATACAAAAATTGAGAATGTGCTAAGAATTAAAGTACCAAGCAGAACAAGAAATTTCGCTTATGCAGTTGTACGTTAGCGACGTTGCCTAAAGAACCTATCGTTACTTACAATTAATATAGACCAAGAAATTCAAGCTGACAATTTGAGTGGAGCGCGGCAGATTAACTTACCACTAATATCCTGAGAACTTGATGAACAGGATGATAGATTAATTCCAGACGATGCAATGTTAAATTAATAGCCATGTCTCCTGCACAGGTGAAAACCCAAGCATTTCTTCCATGTTATGGTCATGTTTTCCATTGGACCTGCAAGTAAAATAAAAAATAATGTTAATAACGCTGAATGTAACATCTTTGAACACGAAATCTGAATGATCTATAACGACTTTTAGAAAATTTTGATCTCATAAATTTTGATTTCTTTAAAAACAAAAAAAGGTTGTTTTTCACCTTGAATCATCAGGGAAAGGGAAATTGCCGATAGTATGTTGCGACAAGAACGTCCGAAAAATACGGAAAACACCAACAAAAAGACGCATCGAATCTAACCACAAGATTGAGATGGTTACCATCAAGTGACACAATTTAAGATTTAATATAAATTAAGTTTAAAAATGTATTCCGATAGAAAAAATTGATCCGAGACAATTAATGACACAACCTAAAGAAGTTCAAAGTAGTCGGCGAGTGTTGGGAGAAACATCTAGTTTTTCGATGAGAATATAACGAAAGCCTGGTATGAAAACGGCAAAAACGAGTTAGTTTTGGCTACCCTGGACACACTATGAACTTAAACTAGTTTGTCTGCTAAACTAGATTACCTTTGGTAGTGTGTCGATCCTTCCATAGTTTATAGCTAACCTCGTTTATTTCTCGGTTAAAACTCGGTTAGTGTAAACGACTTTTAGAAACAACTATAGGTTAGCTGGCTAATCGTGAATGATAGAACTCACGTGCGGAATCATGAAATTCACGTGCAGAATTATGGAAACCGATATTCCATGATGCAATGCACTAAACGAGATTATACAAACGCATGCGTCCACTCAAAGATAACCATCAGTGGCGGTACTAGGGGGGTGCGGGGGGTGCGGACCGCACCGGGTGACACCATCACAAGGGGTGACACCAAAATGCAAAATAATGGTACAATTTTCTTATTTTATGAAAATATTCCATTTTCTATTTTGATTTGCAAACGTGAATTTAAAAACAAAAATCAGCAGAAATGAGCGGACTCGGAGGAGATCTCTATACGGTCGTGAGGGGGGTGACACCATGAGTTACCGCACCGGGTGACACCAACCCTAGTGCCGCCACTGCATTGGAATAGTCATGTCGATAAAATACACAGCAAAGTTTATTACACATCTTGATATTGTATTTGTGTTCAACTAAAGTATAGTTTAAATCAAAATTACACTAATGATGGGTTGTATACTTACAATGCATTACGAACAACGGAAAATTGATTGAAAAAATACAAACTAGATAACTAGAGAATTATCATTGGAGTGACACACTTTAGCTACTTTAGCTTACAATTATACACTTAATGTAGCCCTCTGAAAGATTCTGAATTTTTGAGTTTCGGTTTGATGTTCATAGATGGAGCTGCATGGCATGTAATAGGGGAAGTTTGCTCATGCAACCCAATTACCCACTTTCACTCAAATACTGCTATTTTTTGTTTGATGTTTCAACTAATTATTTGTTTGGAAATGTTGTAAATAATTTAAAAGATCATTATAATTAAAACGTGCATTTTAATGTGTTTTTTGCAAATATTCACCCAAATATGGATGTAACCTGTGAAATTTAATAATAATAAAAAAAAACGATCGAAAATTAATTAAGTAACCGTGGCAATCTGCTTAAAAAATTCTAAAACTACTTTAATATGAACAAGTCTAACTAAAAATAATGATTTTTTACAGATTTATCTAAGGTGTTTTGCAAAATAAAACATTCACTAAAATATAAGCATGTTGCATCCATAAAATGCCATGGTGATAATGAAAATTAGTAATAGTTGATGTCATGAAGAAAAATCTTTAGTTTGTGCTGGCATTTTCATATGTCTAAAATGATATGGATCTCTTAAAGTACCCCTATTTATTACGTATTATACAATGCAATCTAAAAAAATGCAATGTCAATTCTTAATTTGCATTCGTGCAAAAGTTTAATGTGGGAGTTGAATCACAATTTTTTAAATCAATATTTATAATATAAAAGAAAATTTAAAGCGTAAATGTGGCTTAAAATCCATGTATGTTTTGACGCTTGTAGGCAACCCATTTTCAAATGATTTACTTTTTTATGCACAATGTTCAGTGATTGGAACACTACATAACACCCATTTACGATTTTACATAATGATTTTAAAGGCTTTATAAAAGTAAATGGCTTGAATTTGATGGCAACTGTATTACACAAGAATAATTCTTCTGTTCAATTTAATGCTCAATTAAGCGATAGAAAGAATCAGATCTTCGAATTAAATCGCTGTTTTGGGACAAGTGAAGCAATAAACATTTTGGAAAATTGGCTTTATTAGCGTATATGACGATATGCCCACCTGCTGCACACTAGTACTAACTGTTCAAGCAATAAAGCATTAAAATGTAGAATATTTTAATTGCAAATCAACAATAGACTTAATAGGAATCAATTTTCCAAAGTTTAGTTTAAGCAAATTTGAAAATAATTATGTGATTGTAATTTTCAGAGACAATTTGTGAAACACACAGGTCAGAAATATTATCTGAAAATTAATTAACCGTTATTGTACCTCCAATTTATCAAATACCCCATAAGTAGAAACACGAAAAATTCCACAAATCAATGTCATTGAAGCTGCTACTTAGTTGCTACAAGTGTATAGGCTATAAGTAAATGAATGCAACATTTTTGAATAGTATTTCAATTCGTAAAGTTAAGGCATATAAAAAATATACAATTATGCTAAAAATAAAATCCTTTTATATCAAATCTAAAATTTGTGAGAGTGTTTTTGTTTGTTTGTGTATTCAGTCAAATTTCAATTGGTAATTATTTACACGTTTTGCAGTGAAATGAAACCGTTGTTCTCAAGGAAGAATTTAGATGTTAGCATCATACCGTTTTATAGAATATAGATTAATTTGTGTAGTTCAATAGCATACTTCTAGAATTTCATCATAATTGAAAAAAGTAAAAATTACTTTATGCGTCACTGAGAACTATGCGTAACGATCAATGTAGACTCATGTGATCTTTATCCATAAAAAATGCAGCATTTTAGAACTGTATCTTTTCATGCTCAGAGAATAATAGGGAACCTTCTTAAAATTTTTCTCCTTCCATACAGTTAACGAAAAAAAAAAAAAATTCAATCAGCACGACAAAATTATCGTATAACCAAGCTCCACTTTTTACAAAAATTAAGTGAATAAATATCAGCATTGTTTTGTAACAATTAGTATTTGGATAAATTTGTATAATGGATTAACGTTTTTTGAAAAGATAAGTAAAAAGGTATAAGGAAAATCGAAACCTTGAATTATCGACTTTATTCTTGGCCCATATTTCACAGTGAACAAAGGCACTTTGATATGCCAGGTTTTGCCATTTAAAAGAAAGTGGCACGAGTTGAGGTTTTTGAAAACGAAACAATTAATGTGGCTTTGAAAAAATTGGTGATTTTATTATTACAGAAGGTGTCGACATAGAAAATATTTGCAATAATATAGACGCTGGCCGTTATCCGAAAGGCATTATTACTACAAATTATAATCAAGGTTATAAAACCTTTTAACAATTCCTGAATTGTAATTAATACGTTTATTAAATACATAAATATACGGTATATTACATGGTATAAAATAGTATTCAAGACTCCAATTTACTATTTCAAACTAATAATTTTGAATACAGTTATTCCCAAGTGTGAAAATTGCACAATTTGTGATAGTGAGAAAATTCTCTTTAAGCATGATTCTACTCAATTTTTAGTATTAGCAAACTGTTAAAAATATGCTAAGATTTACGCATCCAAAGCAATTTTTGAAACATCAATTATTGAAATATACACATGCAGTACGAAGTGAACGACACTCATCACAGTATGACCAAGAGAGTAATTTCGTTATTACAGCGTTAAATTTTATTAAATGTAAAATTTCAATTTGGTAACTGAATGATTGTGGGAAATTCGTAAATGACTAAGTGGTAAATTGGACACGTTAAGTTAAAAAATATAATCACTCGAAACTTTGTGCATGCTTGCCTTCTCAGCTTCTTTGGAACTGATTCTGATAAAAATTCCCACTGATTTTACAGTAATTTAAATAAATATTCCCCAAAAACCATAATGCTTTCTAATTAGAATTTGACTAGACAGAAATTTGCAGTAAGGCGACGATGCATATGAAAGAGTTTTTTGGGATGGTGAACAGGATGGCAATTGTCCAAAAGGGAAAGGGTTTAACCGTACGGTACAATATTCGACAATGCAGTTTTCCGTTTCTACATGACATGGTAAAACCAGGTGCAGGGTGCCAAAAAACACCAAGGTTTCTCACGATTTCTATTGTAATATTAATTAAGCGACACCTCAGCGCCTAACACATCAGGATGGGGCGGGCCATACATCAAAATACGTTTTCAAAATAAGCTATTATTAATAGCGGTATTGTCGATGCGAAGAGAACAAACCCCACACATGCATAATCAAGTCTTAAAAAAAATGAATAAGTGTTTACCAATTGTCACCGAAAGACACCGTGAAATACCAATTTACCTTTCAATCATTAAATCTGGCGCAAAAAATCACCTTAACTGTTATACTTAATAATCGCGTTACAGAAGTGCACGCTTCTAATAGAGGGGGCGAATCGAAAGTCAATGAAATGAATCCATGGTTATCCAATGAAAAAAAATTAAAAACAATTTAAAGCAGATTTTAGTATAAAAGGAGAGTGCTTCTTGGATTGAAGTATCAGATCAACTACAATCATTCCAACAAACAGTTAGGAGCATTTCGAGTCTACTAACATAGTAAGTTGAAGTTTTTCAACAAACAACTTAAATAGCACATTTAAATTCAAAATTTCGTTTTCTAAAATACAGTAAAAAAAATTTCGATCAAAAAATAATTTCCTAAAAAATATATAGCTAGCCAATTTTCGATAAAAAAATATCTAATAAAACATATTTTTCTAATGCAGATGAAGACTGCTATTCTCGTAGCTTTGGGACTTTGCCTAAGCTTAGCCTTAGCTTCACCTATGCCTGCCAAAGAAAACGAAGATAGCAAGACTGAAGCAGCAACAAGTGTTGAAGCAGCTACAGATTTGGTAGCGGAAGCCACAGATGGCGACTTGGTAGCTTCCGCTACAGGTTATGGAGGACATGGAGGACATGGAGGTGGTCATGGAGGCTACTATGGAAACCACGGACACAAAAACTATGGTGGCAATCACGGAGATCATGGGTAAGATTTGAATCTAAAATTAAATAATCTACTTATCGATTGTGTTTAAAATATCTTACAATTGAATTTTCTTTGTGAAAAACAGGTATTACAACGACCACTATGGTGGACATGGTAATAGCCATCGTAATCACGGACAAACAAGGTATGGCAGCGACGGGCATCATGGTAATCACTATGGCAACCAAGGATATCGTGATTATGGACACCGAAACAATGGTTACAGGAATGTGTATCACAAAGACGAGTAAGTAAAATCTTTGATGCTATTCATTAATACTAGCAAAATCCGTTAAGCTTTTCCATATTAAGCCAATTGCAGCTATAAAGGTAAACCAACACCAAAAATCATTTCTTCATAATAAGATCTGTAAAATAACAGTGAGGCAATTTATAGAAAATATTTTTCTCCAACAAGAGATTCATATTCGTTTACGAAAATACATACGAGATTTTTGTCCTTAAGACATGCGCAAATATGTGTTATTTGCTAACATCAATATCATTTTTCAGATATGGTCATCACTCCAAATATCACGACAATGCCAGCAACCGTAAGCACCACAACAATCACCAAGGTTACAACAAATACCACGATGATCATCATGGCAAATACTACGATGGCCACGGTCACTATGGAGGCACCAACAGGGGACACAACGGTTATGGAGGCCATCACAACAAAAATTATTACGGAAGCAACCATGGTTCCCATGGTCATCATGGTGGTCACGGAGGTTATTAATGTTATCCACGCTAACGCTAATTTCTGCACTTTTTTCCATCGGATTTCACATCATCGCCATAACATACCGGACGGGTCAATACATCCACGAATGCTCATTAATATTGTTATATTAATCCAGTATATAAGATTTTTATTTTTAAAAGCACACAAGAACACGGAACGCTCTTTATATCGTGTCTAAACTTGCGGGTCACTAGAATCCAATCTCTTCTTGTTAAATGATTTTTATGTAATATTTATGTATTATCATTAGGCAGCTTTCTTTGCATGTACTTCGCACCTCAAAATCTGAAAAATGATGGTATAAATAATAATGGATTTCATCAGTATTTATATGAAAAACCTATATGTAAACTTATCGCAAGTTTTAAATTATTGTAAAATATTTAAAACAGTTCAAATAAATCAACAATATTATCCAATTTTTGTGTTCATTCACTTTATTATACATGTATAAAAAAATGTACTTTTATGTGCAACATATATTAGCATATAAAAAGCATTATGACAAACAAATTGAAGTTCTCTTTAGAAGACGTTTTATTTTCAAGACATTTCAAAGTATAAAATAATGCTAACAATGAATTTTCTTTCTTTCTTCAACTGCAGTAACTGCGAAATTTTAAATCAAGATTACTAAACGTAATTTTTAAAAATAAATCAAATTTTATTCAAAATTGTTTCATAATTAAGAATGAAGGCTTAGTTCATATATGGTTCTATAAAGCAATTTGAAATTATCTTTATAACAACTTGACAAAATGGAGAAAAAAATTTGATCCCTCACATTTTTGGATTTGTATAATTGAGTTTAAAGACTGTAATTAATTGAAAATTTCAGTAATCAACTGCAATTTTCTGGAATTTTCTTTCCAATGATATGATTGTTTAAATATTATATGCCGTACTTGTTGATATGAGTGGTGCCATTTGATTATCACAGCAGTGCCTAATCGAAAGAATATCCCTTTCAAATTTTCACTAGTGGTGCCACCTATGATCTGTCAGCTTAAAAACCTTTAAAGGTGTAATAGGTTTTTTAAAAAATCTGAAAAATAAAACACCATAAACTGAACATGTTAACACCAAAGGATGTTTCAAAAAACCAGTTTTCTTCATTATGTCTTAAAGTGCATTTTCTCAAGTCGTTTGACCAAAAAATAAACAGATTTCTCTTCACCGACCAATAAATAGTTGAATTTAGGAAGAAATTTTCGTAACAAGCACATTATGGAGAACAGAAAATTAATCGAAGCAAGGATACAAA
Organism: Julus scanicus; assembly: GCA_034698625.1. Taxonomy (NCBI): domain Eukaryota; kingdom Metazoa; phylum Arthropoda; class Diplopoda; order Julida; family Julidae; genus Julus; species Julus scanicus. The sequence continues at coordinate 11,799 of JAQGBW010000652.1, read as the reverse complement.
TTAACAGTAGAAGGATTATATTTAAAAGGCAGTAAATCAAATGCTTGAGTCGGACCCATTTTTGTAACCATCTTAACTTACTAAAATATTTACTTACTTTGTTGTTGTAGACATTCATATAACATTAATGAGTAAAAGCAGGATGAAACCCAACAATAAATACATATATGTATTTCGTCAAGTTTTCATGTTGCGCTTAACTCGTATTCACATTCGTTTTCTTTTATAATGAGAAATGCGTTTTAGCTTCAAAAGCTTTCAAAATTACCTTATCATAAAATAAGAGTTTGTTATAAGTTTTGTTGACAACTTTTTTATATAAAATACACTGCATTGGAGTTTCAAATAAAATCGACTTTTTAACATGTTTTAGACAGGCTGTACCCTGAGTATAACTACTTTTTCATGTCCATCATGTTATAGCATTTTATCAGCATGTATAGAACTTTAAGAATTGTATTGAAAATATTTGAGACAGACATAATGCCTCACCAAGTACGCCAGGCAAACATCACGCCTCATTCGACATTTAAAGAAACTAAATGGTTGATTCGATATTACTAACTTGCCCTGAATACTTAACTAAAACACGGTCTAAAGTAACTAATTTAAAGCACTGGAGCATGTTACTCAAGTTTTTTTTTAAATGGACAAAAAATGGAGCATCTTTGTTCTATCTCCCATACATCTAATGTCTACTTGCATTACTTTTAAATAAAACAACATAAACATTGTGCACGAAAAATTACTAAACTATGATTATTGTATGCGAGACAAGCTGTCAATTTCATCTTCAACCTAGAAAAGCAAAAGATTAAATGAATATTTTTGAAATAATTATCTACGCAAATCCTAATTTCCCAAAAATCCTAATTACTTGTAATAATCAATAAAAGTGAACAAGGAAAATTATCAATAAAACATGAGAACTGTTGTTCCTCAACAAATGCATTACTAATTGACTACGAAAACTATACAACAGCAGACTTGTTTTGAGAGAAAAAAATTGAAAAGAACAAAATAGGTGTGAAATATGAACAAATTACTTATCAGACAAAAAAAAAGTTTTCTCTTGCAAGGCTATAAAAGGAAGGCAACTACTTGCAAAAATCACAGAACCACGTCCAAAGTAAGGAGGGGAATATAAGAAAAAGACAGTGGAGAAGGAACCACTGGCACCACGAGTCACTGCCTGTTAGTCTCTATGTAGTGTAAAGGTAAGTGATCTTAGCATTTTTTTTTAAAAAATCACCAAACTTAAGTGACAAATGCCAAATTCAGTTCAACGGTTTCTACTGTCGAACAAGCGCTGCAAATAAGAGCTGCAAATAATATCTTCAATACTTGCATACGTTTTAAAATATAAGCTTTTGTTTATGAAATTAACAAGTACACTAGATTTTCTATCCATTTCTAAATTCCAGATGCAGATTGGTTGGCTATTTCTGTTCGGAGTGTGTTTTGTCATAATCAGTGTGACTCAAAGTGAGGAGGATGTTGGTGTTGAAAAGGCTGAAGAAGAAGACCCTCTGGCCGTAGCTGCGACTGGACATGGTGGACACGGGCATGGACACGGAGGCCGTGATGGATCACATGGGGGTAGCAAAAGTTATGACCGCAGACATGGTTATAATAACCATGCTTATCAAGATAGAGGAAAAAAGCATGGACATAAGAATTATGGTGGAGAAAGAGGAACCCATGAGGACTACCAAGATTATTATGGCGGACATGGCAGTAAGAAGAGGAAACACGGAGGAGGACACAGAGGTTGTTACACATTTACAAATTTTGGGGAATTTTAAAATTAATGTTTAGGATTTCTGTTCGAATTATATGTATATCAACATGGTGGACACGATGCTTTTTGGCCAGATAAACAATCCGAATCATTGTTCTAAAACATTGTTTTTACCATTATTATTAATCGATGCTATCGAAAACAAGTTTATATATCATAAATTCATATTAAAAATCTAAATTTTAAACAAATTAACTTGCAACTTTTTCCAATTAATACACTGACTCGTTTACTAATGAGGCATAAGGAAATTCTCCAAATTTGCATTTAAATCAGGGTTAAGCGCATGATTTAATGCCCCATACATAATTTAAAATAAAAAAGCCTGATTTGATTATAGATAAATAAACATTCTTTTGGTGATGATTTAGATATTATGTAACGATTTGAAAATTCTGTACTATTTCACTAAGGGGGTGGAAGCTATTATGACCATCATGGAGGCTATGAGGACGATACTGATTACGGAAAGGTGAAGGATGACTTTGGCAGGAAAAAACATAAGGAAGATTATGGTAAAGATGGTCAATTTCACGACAATTACCACAAACAAAATCGCTACAACTACCATGATGGCTATAGCCGACCATACGACCATGGCAATGGAGGTCATTATGATCACGTCGAGAGCACAGGTAAATTGCGACTATCGATAAACTCCTTAATAACTTATTTAAAACCATATTTTTTAACATTTTTATTTTTGATTTATATTTAGGCGGCAATTATCATGGACGTCGTCATAACGGAGGAGGATTTGCAAGAGGTTACTACGATGAAGCACATGGAAGATATGGACACAAAGAACAAAGGGGCCGAAGTCATCACAAGGGGCAGTACGGCAAAAGTGGACGCTATGGGGATTATGCTAAAGGACATGGGGGAGGCGGTCATGGGGGCGGAGGTTATGGGGGTGGGGGTTATGGCGGAGGAGGTGGCTATCATTAAAAAAAACTTTAAATATATGGTTTTATACTGTTTTAACCTGTCGCTAATGTATCTCGATCATCAAAGAATGAACTTGCCATAGAAAACAACCGTACACAACAAAAATGACTGTCAATGTGCATCTTAATCTGTTATTAAAATGTTTTACTTTATATAATTGTGTTTCAATCTATGCTGGTATTTATTCACTTATCGTATCAATTATGTAAGCAATAATCGAATTAGTGGAAACAAATTCAAAGTTAATACTTATTAACATTAATGTTGGATGGTTACAGAAAAAAAAACTTTATTAACAATTTCAAAGGCAGGATCATGATAGTTTGTACATTTTTAGAGAATTATTATATAATGATAGTTTTATGTTTAGAAAATGACGAAATACTGTACAAATAATACTTTGTTTCAAATTGTAAGTGATAATCAATGGAAAATAAATTATTTGGATAATTTTAAATATAGTGTCCATCTGTAAATTACTACCAATAATGACAAGATTCATTTTCTAAATTTGCGATAAATATCTTTCTTTTGATTAGGCAAAGCTTTATATCTCCGTAAGAAATTTGTAATGTGCAGTAAGACAAAAGCACACTTATAAGGTAGTCAGTTTATATATCTATTCCTGCCAAATTCTGACCCAACAATAAAAATATATAAACACAGCTGATTTGAAACACGAAATTTGTTATGCAAACAATTAAAAGAATGGCATTTCCAGTTAAGGTTTTTATAACAAATTCCAAAGTGAGCAGTATAGCGAAGCATGACTAACATAGTTGCTACATGTCGTGACATTTCCTATTCATTTATAATCATATTTTTATTTTTTATCGAAAAACACTAAAAAAATGCAACAGCTTTATTTCTTTAATAGTATTAACACTTACGTGATAACGAGGCTGGTAGTGTTCCTTAATTAATTGGCTATGCTAGTTGACAAAACGATTCAGCGAAAGAGCTAATCGGTTGGAAAGTAATTAAAAGGCAACAATCTGAATCTCGAATTTAGAAAAACAATCTTTAGTAATTTTTGTAAAAGCTTCATTTCATTTTCAAAGACTAAATTGAGTCTTTGCAGTACAATTAAGATACCATTCAATAAAAGTGAAAACTACAATGACATAAACATTATATTCTACTCCATAAGTTACATTTCTTAGGTTAGAATAATGGACGCACTTTGTTAATAAAATTAAAAAATAGATTTTAGAGAGACAAGTATGAGAAAGTTCAGATGAAAATCGTGTTAAATCGTCTTGATATAAGATATTCGTCTTGGTTTTCGAAAAATATAATAGTTTTGAACTAAATTAAATTTCGAGTCTGCTGTTTAAGGCAAAAAACTAAAATACTGACAAATGATGTAATTATACATTACTGTTTCTTTAGTGAAAAAATGAAACAATCCCTTTGCATTTTTTCCAAATTCATCCAACTAAATTTTGGATAAAATATTTGTTGACAATGCTCTGGACCATCCATTGTTCAGTAACATTAAGACATGCTCTAACTACGAACATTTTTAACAGTTAACCGTTCCTTGCACTTCACTTATCTTCTCATCTAGCAAAATCGTTCCACATCCATAAACACTTTCTTTTTCTAAAGATATAGACCTACATCTTAATTTACGACAAAAGTTCCCATCCAATTATTATACTTCATCGATTATTCAATCGTACCCAAAGGAGCTTCAAGCCCAGGCCAATGTATTTCAGCCGCAATGCCTTCGCCAAATTCTTCTGATTCCCACAACCAACCTTAATGCACGCATCATCAATTGGTTTAACATGACATTTCGTCACAGCAAAAACCTCGAATTTCTACGCAACAGTAATCTCGCACCTCATTATCAGGCACCACAAAACAATTGACAAACCAGTAATGTTAAGTGCCATGGCTTTCCACTTCAAGTAGCTTAGTAGTGAACAAAAAAATGTTTCAGATTACCTAGTAATTTTATTCCTATATTCATGCATGAGGCATTTCCCGATCAAAACATAGACGTTTAAGAACGGTTCCTAATCATAAAATAGAATTAACATAATCTTAAGTAGTGAATTATACCACCAGGTATAAATTGCAGCAGTGATCACTGAGAATGATACAACGTTGTGCACATTTTTTTTTTCGAAAAATATATTGTAGTGTAAATTTTGTATAAAAGCTATTTTAAAATGTCGAGAAGGCACAGAAGAAGTTTCACTGTTCAGAAATGAAGTCCCAAACAGGAATATCTTGGTTGATGGTAAACTATAGGCAACAAATTAGAAATAGTTTGCAAAAATTTGGTTAACAGTTGTCTAATTGTTTTACTTTATATTTATTTTTCATGAAACCCAGGTCTACCTTACCGTTTTGGTATTATCGGCTTCAAACTCCGTCTGGGGACAGTACCAAAGCACAGATCGTTCCTTTTTTGAAGGACCCAAAGGAGACAAAGAAAATGCTGATGAGAGCACAGACTTAGTGGCAGCTGCAACAGGATATGGTCATGGTGGTGGTGGTGGAGGGGGTCACGGTGGTGGGGGCTATGGTGGTGGCTATGGTCCTAGCTATTATGGATCCCATGGGCACCAGGGCTATGGTGGCCAACATGGCGGCCATGGGGATTACAACAACCATTATGGTGGACACGGTAACAGCCACAGGAACCATGGAACATCAAGACATGGCAGCGATGGCCATCATGGAAATCACCATGGCAACAACGGCTATAAGGACTACGGTCACTATAGCAATGGATATCGAAATACCCATCATAAGGACGAGTATGTTATCTACGATTTCACTTTACCAGAATTATTAAAAATAATAATCACTTACTTAGTTTTCAGTTGACCAAGTTAGCGTAAGCTCTGATGGCCAAATCACATAAACAAACAAGGTTATGAATATTGCAGAAAGTGTTTTATGCAAATCGGCGACAATGTAGTTCCATGGTTAGGTTGTTCTCGTACAGAACCAGCTTCAACTTTGCATATATTTGTAATATGTTTTTATTCACACAGATCCGGACATCACTCGAAATACCATGACAATGGCAACAACCGCAAGCACCACAACAACCACCAGGGCTACAACAAGTACCACGATGACCACCACGGTAAATACTACGATGGACATGGTCACAATAAGGCAAGCAACCGTGGTCATCGCAAATACGGTGGACACCATGCCAAACAACACAACAGTGGATCTCACGGCAGTTCAGGCCATGGAGGCGGAGGACATGGAGGTGGTGGACATGGGGGTGGCGGTTATGGCCATTAAGCTTCCTTGTAAATATTTAATAAATGTTTAATTTATAAATGGCAATGTGGTGCTAAAATAATAAATTGTATATTTTGTATAGCTATAATATACGCTGAACATGTATCAATAATCCTGCAGCAAACTGTTCAGATAATTGTATTGATCATTATTATGTTAACTAATTTCATACTCTAATGTTGGATAGCCAATAATCATAAATACAGTTTTTTGAAAATTTTCCACAGTACGATTGTTTATTCTATAAAACATGTACAGTTCATGTATATTGTGTGTGTAATTATACTAATTAAATGTGAAAAATAAAATTAATTAACAGCTAATCTGTTGTATATGAATGTGTATTGAAATAATCGACAAAAAATTGCTTGCATTTACTATCATCAGTGACAAAGTATAGTTGCAGAAATGTGACATCTTAAATCATACAAGTTACATGGAAATCCATTAACTTTAGAATGAAATAGCATGACATGCTACATTTTTATTAATTTAAAAGTAAATATTCAAATGGGTTAAATGAACTATTTTATTTGGTGATTTCAAGTGTAAAATATGGATATGGAACCTTATGCAAATTTCGAAAATAGGGAATGTGCAATCAATTGCACCATAGCCTTATTAAAGAACATACATGCCAAGAAGAAGTGGCAATGAAATAAATGATGTAATATTACATGCATGTACAGTATAAATTCTATGTGAGTTTCGAAACAGACTTAATTAGGACATTTTTTTACAGAAAATATATTAATGCTATAAATTAATGCGGTACAATTGTTTTTTTTTATCCATAAATGGAAAAGAGGTCTACTATACACTATGCTCAATTTACTGAATATACACGGTGTCCAAAATTGCTTTCACGACTTTTATTCCATTTGGAAGAATATTACCTGCAATGTCCTTAATTAATCTGTTATAGATACACAATAATTAAATGCTTTACAGTCACAGGTATAAGCACTCGCTTGACTTGTGTATTCAATCTTAATTGTTTCAGCAAACCATAGGTTCTCAGCTGGAACACACTTTGATGCTTATGCCACTTCTGTCAGTGGTGGCTCGTAGCTTTCTGTGAGTGCACATGCGCACAACAGTTCCATACAAAGATTTTTTTTATTTTTCATTAACTGGGGGAGGGCTAAAGAATTAATTGAATAAATTAAAGAATAAATTAAATTATAAAGAATTAAAGAAAAAAGGATTCATTATATTAAATCTTATTGATAATATCAAGTGATAGGGGGTGCTGCAGTTCCACAGTGTCTTTACACAAGCAGTCACTGCATTTTGTACAGTAAAATTCGACAACCTCAGTATCGGTGTACACCTCCTGGTGAACTTGTATGTTGTATAAAACTTTAAAGATAAAGAAATGAATGGAAATACCTATTGTAGTTTTGATTCTACGTATTTCATATTTTTCACTCGATACAGGCTCATTCATTTATGGAATGGGCGTGTACAAATTTTGAACAGTAGCTCGTTCTACATTATATAATCAACAGATTAATAATAATTCTCAAGTAAAATTATTTCAATATCACCACCACAGTAAGACAATCGCATATTTTTCTACATTTCTCTCTTCTTTTCGAAATTTCGGAAAAAAAATCTCGTATCAAAAAACATCAAAAATCAAAATCTCAAAAGAATAAAAATCTCGAAAACCAAAATATCGAAAAATCAAAAATGGTTATCCGAAACTCCCTATAGACACGTACCAAATGAGTACAAACAGCAACTCTGCCATAAAGAGAGTACCGTTCAAATATTTAATGTTAAAAATTAAACCTAACCTTAACACTTACTGTCGAGATTTTCCTTTTCGAGATTTTTTTCCCTCGAGATTTTGCCTCTCGAGTTTATTTTTTAAGTTATTTTATATTTCGAGATTATTTTTTCGAGATTTTGATCTAGCACGATTTTGTCTACCCTGTTTATACTTTATGAACTTGATATACATGTAGCTATGAAACTAATGCAGATATTTCAAGTAAGAACTATTTGTATAGCAGAGTGAGCAGTACTAATTAAGTACTTACATACCTCTACTACCTAACAATAAACAAAAATAGCACAACCAGCCCAGTAATCCATACAGTATATCGATCCATGATTCGTCTTGGTTTCATTTTTCTACTAATAGTTCAAATTATTTAAGATGCTAAATGCTCGATTTACCAATTGTATATGATTCTAGCTTAAAGAAATAAAAATACGGCATAAAAAATATTTTTAAGTGCAAGTTACAAACAAGTATTAGTAAGCAGAATTCCTTTACGATCAATTAGCTTAAAAGAAGAAAGAAATGTTATTCAGAATATTTGTAAGTCTTCGTGATGAGGCAAAACGATTACGTGTGTTTTTCATCTTATATAATTGAAAAGTAAGAATTTTCTCATCATAAATACTAGTTGAAATAATGCAAAAATGACCGTGTTAAATTATACCTGCGGTTGAAAAGCTTAATTAGGAATAAATGGGAATATACAGAGTCTGGCACGCAGAGGGGAAAAAAAGTCGAAACCATTCAATTTCATTTAGTATAAAAGCAACTTACAAATGTCATCAAAAACACAGAAGCTGTTTGGTTGTTCATCACCAAAAGTGGTAAGAGCAACACGATGAAATCCCAACAAGGAGAATTTTTGGCAATGGTAAGTTGGATAGTACATACTTTGTAACGTATGGTACTGACATAACACTATTTTGTTACTGAAATGGATTCCGGATAATTAGACAGTCAATTAATTAAATTAATCAGTTAATTTGGGGTAGGGGATGAATTTGGTTTTAAAAGTCTCGTGCTGTTCTGATGTATCAATGTAATTCAACGCAGTACCCTAAAATATTCATGAACATGTAATTGGATTGGACCCAAACTCGACTAAATGAAAACCCAAAATTTTTTAACACAATTTTAATTGACACAGTTTTAATTAACTCGTACAACTCTTGCAATTAATGCAAAACGCCCTTAATAATTATGGAGCACTCCTTCACATCGCCTCCTGTAGCTTTACTTTATGTAGGTTTTAAAGTGTAATTAAGGGGTAAAAATTAAGTGGTTAAAAGGTAATTAAAGAATTCCAATTAAGAGGTAATCACTTTATTATAATAATCGTGTTTTTGACATTTAGGTCCAATTGGTTGTCTTGGTATTGTTTGCCGCAACGTTTGTTTGCGGCCATCACGATGGTACAAACCACACAATTTCAGAAGCGACCAACGATGACGAAATTATTGTAGCAAGCAGTGACTTGGTAGCCGCTGCGACAGGATATGGTGGTGGTGGAGGAGGTCATGGTGGTGGCGGCCACGGCGGTGGTGGCTATGGAGGGGGTGGTGGAGGTCATGGTGGAGGCGGGGGAGGTCATGGTCCGAGCTACTCCTCATCTCACGGTCACAAAAACTACGGAGGAGATAATGGTGATCATGGATATCACAAAAGTCATTATGGTGGACATGGTAACAGTCATAGGAATCATGGCAAAACCAAACACGGAAGCGATGGACACCACGGAAACCACCATGGCAGCAAAGGATATAGGGATTCCGGTCATAACAGCAATGGATATCGCAACACATATCACATAGACGAGTAAGTTTCTAATGGAAGTTTATACGAGCGGTGTTAAAATTGTTTGTGGCCAATACATCGTATTGTTGATAGTCATGAGAGGCCATGGCTTTTTTAAAACTGAAGTTGCCATTGATCAGTGGATTAGAAATGTTGTAGAGCTAATGCTTTTATCCCTTTAGATCTGGCCACCACTCCAAATACCACGATAATGGCGGCAACCGCAAACACCACAACAATCACCAGGGCTACAACAAGTACCATGATGATCACCACGGAAAATATTACGATGGACATGGTCACAACCAAGGATCGAGAAAAGGACACAGTGGAACTGGAGGTCATCACAGCAAATCGCATTACAATTCAGCCCATGGAAGCGGAGGCCATGGGGGAGGTGGTGGTGGTGGCGGACATGGCGGCGGTGGTGGTGGTCATGGAGGTGGAGGATATGGCGGTGGTGGAGGAGGCTATGGTCATTAAATTCATTCTTCAATACCATATTATTTAAAACACTGTATTTGAATGAAATAAACGTCATATAACCCTAGCAACGTTGTGGTTTTTTTCTACATCTGGATCACAGTAGATTGGGGGATGGTCGAAAAATTAGTATTTAGGAAAATATTATCATTTAAAAAATATTTTGTCTACTTAATAATAATTCTATATAGAAATAATTAATGTAGCATAATTGTTTTTTATCCTGAAGCAAGATATATTTTATTTACATAGTGAATTTTCTTTCTTTCTCATAAGTGAACTTAACTAAATTGTCTTCCAATACCATATACCATCTTGCAGACTGTTAGGTAAAGAAATTGAACTGAACTGAATTTAAATGAAAGAATTAAATTCTCTCCTTAATAAAGGTATTGTGTGTCTTGAAAAGTTTTGCCATTTATTCATTTTTCTATAATTTGTAAATAGTTAAAAAATAATCTACCATACTAATTGAAAATAAGGTCTATTGAAAACCTAAGTGGCAAGGTTAATTGCATTTTTTGAAGTTTCTATAGAAACTAGTTATTAACGTAAGAGTTGAAACAGTTTGCATTTGGTTTAATATACCAAATCAAACTGATTTAATACCTTGTGTATAATATACCTTTGATGGCTTCTTTAATGTAGTCATTTAAGTACTCTTATCTAAAACGTATATATAAAAGGTATATTTCATATGGTTTAGTCAACTCTGGACAGGGAATAGACAGTGAAGAAGCAAGAAATGACAAAGGAAAACAAGGTAGAGGCAGTGGAGGGCATGGAATAGGCAGTGATGGATATAAAGGAAGAGATAGTAATGGTCAAGAAAAAGACAATGGAAGTCAAGGAAAAGGCAGTAATAGAAAAGGAGCAGAAAACAGTGATGTAAAAGGAAGAGGAGGTAGCAATCAAAAATGTGGGGGGAAACAATAAAGATAAAAAAGAGAAGGATATGGCGGTGGTGATGGGGGCTATTAGCATTAAATGCATTCATTTAAATAAATTATTTATTATGTACGAATGAAATAAATATGATAAATTTATTTATACAAGTGTGAATTAATAAATTATGATTTACATTTTAAAAATATCGTTTGTTTTAATTAAATTCATATATAAGAATATAGCTGCTGATCGTAACTCCCCACAACAATGTTTTAACGAAAATGTATGGTGAAACACCTTATACTGCAGTGAATCACAACAAAACGTAATTTTCTGCAAAAGAATATGATATCGTAAATGCTATTTTAGTAGAAAGCACGGATGTCTAAATTATTACTGTAATAACTTAAAAAGAAAACTGATATACATTTTTTTTAAAAGAAAATTAAAACAAAATCCCCACAATTTAACCAGCTACTCTTTATTTACTCGATTTAAGTAATTTCGAAAAAAAAAAGAAGCAATTTCAGAACGTTAAAAGATAATAAAAGCGAACAAAATCACAAATAAATAAATATTCATAGTAGTTGTTTTAACAAAGGACTAATAATATGTGTCGAGATTCCATTTGTTTTGTACCGAAGAAACGAAAACCTTGGACGACACATTATTGAAAGATAAATTTGACATTTTAAAAGACAAAAACACACCCACAATCAAATTTGCTTTTCAGTATTGCTTTTACAGTGGGGATATCCATCGTGGCTTAAATTATAAGCTGAGGCCTAAAGGTGTTTAAACTTCAGATTAGGAACAA
>JAQGBW010000651.1:0-36608 GCA_034698625.1 Julus scanicus | reverse complement strand
TTCCGGTGGGTGGGGGCGTGGTCACCTCCCACCGGAAATCACCACCCACTTACGCCAGTCAGGTGCCCTGTACTACTTTGTACAAATATTGTTTTTCTCTTTTCTTTCGAATTGCCCTCGTTCACGTTCTGTTTTAATGACGCAATCATTCGAATTTGTCTTTCAAAATGGCGTTCACTGAAGAAGAAAGACTCGCGATAGGTTTTTGTGTAAAACGAAAAATTACAGTGCTAGGCAATAGTTGCTAACTTTGAACACAAATTGAAATAGGAATTTTTTGTGTATCCTATTTAAGTATATTTATATATGTGACCGTATACTGGATGTTCATGTTATGTATATGGTCATACAAGTGCATGCGTGATCCATGTATGGCCATACGTGTTCGTCTATAACTTTACATGAACATGTATAGACATATGCATGAAATATACTGCACGTGCATACGTGGTTATTTGTACATGTGAGTGTATCTATCCACACATGTCGACCCATCATTGGCGAAATATGGTTCCCATTCATGGCCCCCACATGGCTTTATGAAAATGTTCCACCCGTCTAAGCTTTATGAGAAACAGATTTAATGCAAAGTTCGTTTAATAAAACAAATATTAAGGTATAGTGCATTATTTTTCTATAAATTTTTCAGGTGGTTTCAATTTGTGAAACATGTTGCGAATTTGTATTCGGTTGGAGTCATCCAACTTAGTGCCTAAATAGCGCACGGATGCCCTTGTTGGTTCATCCAAGCGTTTGCAACGCATGCCAAAAATGACTAGTTTTTATCCATTGGCCTTGACATTTTGTTCCGCTTTAATTGAATGTAAATATATTTTTATTTGCAGATACAACCCGAAAAGTGAAAGATATGCTGGTGGAATTCAAGGAAAATGGAGTGCTCAGCAAGTACAATCCTGACGGGGTAAATGAGGCTTGCGCAATATTTCTCTTATTTATTGAACAGTTTTTTCATGTTGTATGAGCCCTTTTACGAGTATTTCTGGCAACCGAGGATGTTGCCATTGGGTGTTTCACGCGGTGCTTGACACGATTTCATGCTCGGTGACATTTACTTTCTAACATTCCGTTATGGTTTGAACTTTTTCGTGTATTTTTATCGTCATTATTGCACGGCTTTGAACGTTGAATATGATGCTTGTTGGTGGAACTTTGAAAACCAATGTTTTTACCCTCGTAGGATATAGATTATGAGGGCTTTAAGAAATTCATGGACACCTACTTAGAAATCGATACTCCAGAAGACGTGTGCAGCCACCTGTTCTTGTCCTTTGTCAAAAGGCCGCCAAAGTTGAATTTACAAACTGTGGAAGGCAGATCCCTAAAGGTAATTTTCATTTTTCACTAGTAGTACATATTTGTAGTCACCTTTACGCAGTGGTCATTGTACTATTGTATTGAGAGTGAAACGTTTTTCCATGCTCTTTCACATTAATAGCAAATCAATTTCTTTCCGCTCAGTTGTGTGCGAGCCCCAACTTTGAAATTCATGTTCCGAATAAACTCCAGTTTAATAGCAAATCAATTTTCAGACCACGTTATTTGAAACGTGAAAAACGAGAAAAAAAAATACAACATTTACAAATTACCTTACTTTTAGGGCTCGGTTCGGTTTCACAATTGGATAAGTTGCCAAATTGACTAAGGTTTTTTTATTTTTTTACAAATTGGGTGAACGGAAATGACTCAAACAAGGCGTAATTACTAATGCTCATTATCATATAAAAAATGTGCCAATTAACTGATAACCGTACTCCACATGGGGATTGGTGCAACTTTAATGGACCTTACGCAATTACGTAACCGGACAGTATCACGTAGTGATTAATTCATTAAAAGTTCGTTTCTATGCTGACAGTAAGGCAAAATTTGTCATGATGATGGACGATAATTAGATGAATCACGTGATGATGCTGGACGATAATTAATGAGAATCACATGATGCTGGACGATAATTAGCCTAGTTTCAATTTTACACACTCCCATGACCCACGCCCTTTCGCACATAAAACATGACATTTTGTAAAACCTGAAAAATGTAAAACAACATGTTCTTGAATCGTAATTTTTTTCAGGAAATATAATAAATTAAGAATAAAATAGTGTTTGTTCTTACCTGTATATTAACTAGTGTTTTTATTTAATTGATGTTAATTAAAGACTATTCGTGTGAAAGTGCATAGATAATGTTTGGATGTTAGACTACGTTTTTGCTTTTATACGTGCCCTTGTTTTATTTAAAAGCTTGTTTATAAATTCCTTTATTTGGGTAAAAAAAAATAAAAATTGATGAATAGGTAGTTAATGTTTGCACTAGTTTTGATGTAAAATGTAAATTGTGGTATTATTTGTCAATTCAGTAATTTTTGATATATGGAATGGATTTTCGTACTCTCGCTTCATTTTGAAATAGGTTTTGAGCAGAAAATTATCGATTCTACAGTGGCATAAATAATTATTTACTCGCCTCATGGTTCAGTAAATGCAATCGATGAATATGTAGGGTGTTAATTAGAAATGTCGGTTGATTTTGTCAATTAAAACAGCGTTAATTCGTTATAAGATTTAACGAAGCGTAGTATAACGAATCACTACCATATGACGACAATTAAAAAAGCAACCCCATGAAGTCTGGTGTCCCTTAAAAACACGATTAGTGTAAGGACACGATAGCTAATTGATGTTAATTGAGAATCTCATTGACGCATGCGGAATAAATGTAAACCCAAAGTTTAAAAGGTGGTAAAGTTAGTTTAAACATACCTTTAGCTATTAAGTGTTCTTCAGGTGACCATGCTGAAATTTACTACACCCTCTTCCGTATAATAATCCGCTGTTATGTATTTTGTTGTACACATCTTTTCCATTCCCTAAGTAGGAACAAGCAGGAAACAAGTCATTGTCCATTAAAACAAAGTAGGAAAGTACTATAATGGGCGAAAGTACGAAAATCCAGACTCCGAATCTGTGTTTCGATCAGAGTGGTCATTTAGGAACATAGTCGATTTTGTAAACTGGTGTGGTCTGTCCTGTGTTTGCTAAAGGGTAATATCAGACCCGTTGATTTCGAGCTCTTAAGCCTTAAGATATCTTTTTTTATTATTCAATCTTTTATGCCAAACAATGTTCTACCGTGATATTAAAGGTCAGGTTTTATTTACTTTGGGCAATTTTCGTTGATCGATTTAGTCGTATGCTCTCTGTAGTATTAATCCTGAATTGTGCCTTTGTCTGTATCTGCCCACAGAGATTTCTCGGTGGAGGAACGTATACTGATGCCGACCTAACTGTTGTGTTGCTCCAGGAGATGGCCGTGGTGGCTTCGACCACCGCCTGCGCCCCCATCACGTCGCACAATGCCAGCGGGGGATCGATTCCCAGCTTGGGAACCGATCCCGATCGGGAACCGGGACCCAGGGAGAAACATCACAGTCTGGCCGAGAAATTACACGGGCTCACCGAGAAGTTTCATAGCCTCGGCCACCATCGCAGTGGAAGCGATGCCAGCACTCGCGGCAGGACCGGTAAGCACTTGTACCTTAGGAAACGATACAAATCATCTTCTTAATTCACATTACTAGGAACTGTAAACCTGATCATAAATTACTTATAAGATGATAGTAGGGTATACTTACTTAACTGAACTGAATTGAATTGAACTTTTAAGATAGTTATGAGCGTTATACTGAGAGTTACAACACCTTACCAGTCTCCAGAATCGTTACTAAATTGATCGTGTTTTTATAGATGACTATCAGTAGCATTTATGTTCGTCAGATTTTTTTTCGTGAATTTTCCGTTAATTAGAAAAATTCGATATAAAAAACTTATTTTTTTTAAATTCTCTATCAAAAATTGTTAAATCTTTGAAACAAAATATATTATAAAAAATTTTCGAGGAAGGGGGTCTTTGAAAATGTATACGGTGAGCCTTGAAATTCTTGAAATATGCTTGATTTTTTTTAAAGTAAATGTACTGGACACCCTGAAGTAGCGAGTACATTTTGTATAAAAAGCCAATTTTCATTAAAATCAATTAGAATATAAGTGCTGTATAACCATTATAAACTTTTATGTTAAATCACGTCTATACTGCTCTAAATTTGGTAGCATACACAAAAATGTATTCAGCGAAGTTATTTCATACATGTATGTGTGTTCAAAGTGTAGTAAATGGTGGCTTAGAGTTAGATTAATATTTCTGCTTACAAGTAAAATTGTACGTCAATGTATTTGCGCATACCCTGTACTCCTTTTCAAAATCTATTCATTTTAAGTTTTTTTTCTAAAATATCGAAAAGCTTCATATGCCAGATGTTGATTTCGATATATTTTATCGTATGGAAACGGATTAATAGAGCTTTTGCTGCATGGATATGGCAATTCCCTTGAATATTTCCAAAGTTAGTTCGCCTCAGTTGTTTAGGCCTACTCCTCGGATCTTGCTTGATTACTTTTGGTTTCTCGTTCATAATGCACTGTTGCACAAATATGATTTGCCCAATTCAGAGGCATTCCTGACGTTTCTTTCTTGACATACTCGTATTAATGTGTCGCTTATTATAATAGCGCATTATAAAGCAAAGTAGCTTTCGATTATCCGTAGAGGTTTGAAAATTGAAGTTTCTCGTGAGTTCCAAACTTTGGATAATTCACAAAATGAAAAACTCCAATTACAAGTACATTAAATTAGAATTTCAAATATTGCGATATCAAAATCTGCATATTTGTATTCATGCTGTGCTTATAGAGAAACATGGTTTATATAAAAAAAGTAGCTTTCATGATTTTTTCTTGGCTGGGTTTAGAAACGTGCAAGTTTACTTTTGTTTGCACATCCAAGATAATTAATAATCCTTATGAAATTTCTAATCCGCATTGAAAAGAAATGGCTCTACATTATGAATGGGGTTTTAGTAATTAATTAATAATGTTGCATGATGCTTTCAAATATTTTTTTGTTTTACTTTATCCGTTTTTGTAGGTATTAAATATGCATGATAAACAGTTCACCATAAATGTGTGGATCTGTGTTTTTCAACTGATTTCAACAAAAATAAGGCTTTGTATAAAACCATTTGCTCGAAATTATCAGTTCCGATGTTTTCTAATTACAATTGGTATAAATAGAATTAAGGTGAATTGTTTAATTTGCTTTAGAAAATTTTTTGAACTTTTCGCGGCACACAGGTTGAAAAGCATTGATGTAGACATGTACTAACAAGGTCTGAAATTTGTACTGTTTTTCTTATACCCTTCGTCAAATACATTATTCCATCACCATAATACACACCTTTTTATTTGTGTATCTTGTAATTCGTTCTCGTTGCAGTAACGAATTATCTTACTTGGGGAAAGATGAATGTTGAAAATTTCAACATTTGTGCTAGTGACATTTTTTTTTTCATCTAGAAATTAAAATTTAATACAACTATGAATTTAACGAGCAAGAACGATGTAAATGCAAACTTCATCAGATAAATTGTACGTTTTAGATGTTCTAAAAATTTTGTTTAATATCTGCAGTAACCGCAGTTGAAATAATCATGTACCAAATTACTCTATAACGTCTATGTACTGCAATTGTCTTAGTACGTTCAATAAGTTTTGATTAGCAACGTGGTTTTTTTTTTTTTTGTCTTTTTTCTAATCAAATCTGGAACCAAAGTACTTCGCTTTCTGTTCGTATTTCTATTGTCATGTGAAATTGTAAGGGGCGTTTAGTTATAAATATACACTCATAGTTTTAACTCTGCAAGTTCCTCTACAATGTAATTTTAAACCACAGTGACCACAGTGAAAGTGCAAGATTTTGTGTTTGAGCCACTCGTAGCTAATTTGTCGTCTTTGCCATGTCCTTTTCTAGGGAGTGTTGGGGCCACCGTCCATCCTACTGTCACTGTCACACAAATGTCTTACACCGATCCTAGATCAATTGACTCTTCCCCTAGCCATAGTCAAGTATCTCGTAATTCTTCACGGAAATCCCAAAATTCTCTTTTGGTCACAAGCGGTATGTGGATTCTATGATGTTGTTCGTGTGGGATGGGAATTGATTACATTGTCGAAAATTTCCTTAGCCACCAACTTAAATACGATTATTACAGATCCTTGTGTGTCTTGCTCAATGTTGCTCGATGCCATTCGTTCTTGTTTATTCTGTGCTTGCCGTCTCTAAATTCGGAATAACACTGTAGTTTCTCTATCGATTAACCTTCTCATGGAATTCTTATTGTGTTTCTACTAGTTCTGTGTTGTTGTAATCCAATTACCTTCCTTTGCTTCGCAGTGCGTCTCTTATTGAATTTTCCTTGCAGCAGGTTTGATTACTTAGGTAATCAGAAATAAATTGAAAAAGTTGAAAAATGGGAACAACAACCAGTCATTCAAAACCTTTTTTCTGTAACATCAATGACTTTTTTTGTGCAAATCAATGTTCTAGTCAAAACAAGTACGTAGACTCTATAGTAAATTACCGTGATTTAAAGCTTTAGTAATGCTCCGACTGTAGAGTAAGTTTCCAAACTGTAAACATGCTTTCTTCTAAAAGTATATAGAAATCGCAATGTCAAAATTTCATTTGAAGCATTGAAAAGAAGTTGACTTGATTACAATTACACTAGTTTCTGGCGATATATCATAAGTTATTACAGCCTACCAAATAAACACGTTATCCAAGGCGATGAGCAATTATGATAAATCGCATTACCAGAATACACTAGGTATCTTCAAATAGGTGGCTTTAAGCATTAGTGTATATGGAATGCCATTTGTTTATTATGAAATTTATATGAAATTCAAAACTTCGGCTGCGAGATGTTCTAAGCTAGTTTCCTTCAAGCGACAGACTATATTAGTTAAGCCGGAACCGATGATTTCGGCGGATGTGAATGTGCGCACGCGCGGGATACCATATAAATCAGCGTTTCGGGCTGGAACAAGTAGCCTCTCGTGTGAATTAGGCACTTGTAATAGGTTGTAAAGCCTCGTTTTGGAGATAATTAAATCATCGATATAAGTTTATTGAAACGTGAATCGATCGAAAACTATTTTCCATCTTTTATTATAAACAAGCCTGCTTGATTTGCATAACAGCATTTTCTTTTAATAATGATAAATCATAAATTTCAAGTATTTCAAGAACAATCGACTGGGGCAATTTTTGCGTTCAAGTATAAATTACCGTGGTGTTAATTTGGTTTTATGATACCAGCATTGTACAAAAATACGATACCCTCTTTTTTATTTTGTGTGGTTATGCATTATTTAAAATTGCTATTCCTCACGATAGAATATTCCTAAGTAAGATTAATGAGTATGTAATCTGTCATTTTGCACCTTGCATCCGTGTTATATTTCAACCTTAAATTCTCATTTCAGTTGATCCCAAATTAGTTCGCAAAACGAGCAATGTAGACGTTAACACTGTTCGGGTGCCTCTGAAAGACGTGTTTTGTTACTTGTCATTGCTGGAAGGAGGACGCCCTGAAGATAAACTAGAATGTAAGACGCATATTTTTTCATTTGCACGAACATTGCTCGATGGAAGGAATTATAAGCTTAAATACTATTTACACTCCTTGCAAGTATAGTGCAGTTTTATCGAAAAACACCGATAAAAACTGTAATTTATGTATTAAATTTGTTGGGTCTTGTGAGACTCATGAAGCTATATATTTTGGTGGAATGGGGACTAAATTTTATGCAGTATTCGAGATAATATTCAGTTTTTTTGTAATGAACAAATTGTGAATTAAAGGCTTCTTCTGGTAGGTTTCGGCGCTTTTTGCAGTATTTTCATAGTTGCATAAAGAGTTGCCAAAACCAGTAATTTTTTCCCACTTTTCATTGTGTAGTTGTGTTCAGAATGTACGATACTGATGGAAATGGCGTCCTGGATACTTACGTAAACGTCCATTTGTTAAGTTGATACACTTAACAGGTATTTAAAATTCCTGATTAAGACTGAAAACTTTGAAATTTATAATTCCCTTTAGGAAATGGACTGCATTATTAATCAGATGATGAACGTTGCCGAATACCTCGGCTGGGATGTGTCTGAACTAAAACCAGTATGGATTTCTCTGTTAAGTTTTTTGATTATTAATTATTCTTTGACGCATATTAATATGCTCTTGGCAATTTCAGATCTTGCAGGATATGATGGTCGAAATTGATTACGATGCTGATGGCACTGTATCATTGGAGGAGTGGAAAAGGGGCGGAATGACCACCATACCACTTTTGGTTCTCTTAGGACTTGATGCTGTAAGGATTTTAATTTATTTCAAATAACTTTACAGTATTGCCAATAGCAATTTGGAAGGTGTTATTCAGTTAGTCCCAACCTTATATTTCTAGAGCAATTAATGGTCTTCATACTTCCAGCCCTAGTACAAAAAATGCGTATCTGATGTTTTTTTAATTTC
The DNA here is from genome assembly GCA_034698625.1 of Julus scanicus. Taxonomy (NCBI): domain Eukaryota; kingdom Metazoa; phylum Arthropoda; class Diplopoda; order Julida; family Julidae; genus Julus; species Julus scanicus. The sequence continues at coordinate 28,161 of JAQGBW010000651.1, read as the reverse complement.
AGTTAAAACAGTTAAAAAAATGAAAATTTAGATATTTACGATTGAATTTAGTTTTATCAAATTTGATATTTTATAGGTAATTATGTTAAGTATTTGATATTTGCATTACTTATAAAAAAAAACTTTCCATGGAGCCCGAGGTTTCCACCGAACAAACTTTTAATAGGACAGTCAATAAAAACATTCTGTGAACAGAAATTTAGATTGTTCATTCATTTGTATTCTGGATCGTGCCTAAATTTTTTTTTTTTCCACAAATTTTATTGGCCAGTCTTGTTGATGGTAATTTGTTTTTATTGGATATAGAACGTAAAAGATGACGGGAATCATGTGTGGAGACTTAAACATTTCAGTCGGCCAGCCTATTGTAATTTATGTCTAAATATGCTGGTTGGATTGGGAAAAAAAGGACTTTGTTGTGTTTGTGAGTAGTTTTTTTTCTCGTTTTGTAATTTGAGAGACATTTTCTCTTACATTGGAGACATTTTTTGAAAGTGATGTTAAAAATGTGTGTTACTTACGAGTATTGCGATGTAGTTAAAAGTTATATAAAAACATGAGACAAATTTGTGTAGATCTGAAATATGGAAGCAATTTCATTATAATTAGATGCTGGTGTATTTTATTCGCTGTATTTTTTAATTTCAGTTTGTAAATTCACCGTTCACGAGCGTTGTGTGCAAAGAGCACCAGCATCGTGTATAAGCACATACGTTAAATCGAAAAAAACTTCTCAGGTAAGTCTATAATGAATTTAGTTTTTCTCTTCAGGGTATCATTGGGTGCTTATGTGGAATGGTTTCTTTGAAATTTCTGCTTCCAGGTAATGACTCATCATTGGGTTGAAGGAAATTGTTCGGGAAAGTGCAGTCGATGTAAGAAATCAATAAAAACGTATAACGGAATTACAGGACTTCATTGCCGATGGTGCCAAATGACAGTACGTTCTCTGTACACCAGGCTAGAACGAAAAATACGCGGTGTTTCAACTATTTATTTTCAATTTTTATCATCAGTTACATAACAGGTGTGCCTCGCAGGTTAAACCCGAGTGTAACCTCGGGGATCACCGTGCCCATATTCTGCCTCCTACTTCCATTTGTCCAATTGTCCTAGTAAGTGAGTTTTATTCACGTTTATTGATATGTGCCAGTTAAACCAGAGTCTAACCTTGATTGGTCGTCATTTCTGATTTTCTTAGGATAGACAACGTAGTATTTGCAGTAAAGACAAGAAAAGTTTATCGCGCACTGATTCTGGTACTCCAGAAAATAACCATCACAGCATGGCAAGGCCATCAGATTTGAATATAAACTTGTTTTTTTGAACAGCTTTCTGATTGATCGATGTTTAGACAAAATGTATTTATTTATCAGGTATCACCAATGTCATTCCAAATAAGTCCAGCTCTTGGTACATATCCTCTATTAGTTTTTATCAATCCCAAAAGTGGGGGCCGACAAGGAGCCAGGCAAGTAGTAGTTTTTAGATTAATTTTTGTATATATTGTTTAAAGCTTTTAAATGTTAAATGCAGAAAATGTACAAAATGTATTGCAGTAGATTTTTTTCATTTTTTTCCTTTGTATTTAGAATTTTAAGAAAGTTCCAGTATTTATTGAATCCACGCCAAGTCTATAATTTATCTAAAGGAGGGCCTATGCAAGGGTGAGAATATACACGAATTAAATGGCTGTTAAGTACTTGGCCTTCAATGGAAAATGTTGTAATTACATGCATAATACGTATTAAAATAACGTTAAAAAAACTTCAATTTTTAAAATAAAATAGTTCCTGGCCTTATATAATTTCTAAGAATTAAACCCCCATTGACATTCAGTGTTACCTCTTGTTAATATTTTGTATTTTGTACATCTGAAAGTTCTTTTTGGAGGTAAAGTGCTTAGCTCCCATCACTTTAGTCAAATAAGTATTCGTTTTTTTAATATGGTAATTACGTTCTTCAGACTCTTATTTTATAAAGACGTTCCCAACTTCCGAATTCTTTGTTGTGGTGGTGATGGTACAGTTGGATGGATTCTTGAATGTACAGGTAATTTCTCAGCCAACTCCATTAGCTAAAGCTTTGAGAAAAAAAAAGAATGAATTCAGCACTAGAATGAAGAATATTTGTGTAACTTTTGAAATATTACACAAATTCAGACAAAATCCAGTTTGTGAATCAGCCACCACTTGCCATTCTTCCTTTGGGAACAGGAAATGATTTAGCAAGGTGTTTGAGGTGGGGTCCAGGTATGTCTCATCTCTGAACAAGTATATTATAAAACGAATTATCCTGCAAAGAATTCATTGTTGGACTTTGATTTCTTTCAGGTTATGATAACGAAAGTTTACAAAAATTCCTGAAAAAGGTAGACAAAGGACAAATGGTGATGCTGGACAGGTGGCACATTGAAGTCAGCCAAACTGAGAGCGCAAAAGAAGACATTGGTGATCCAGTACCATACAATATCATTAATAACTATTTCTCCATCGGAGTGGTAAACATTCTGCACAGACTGTAATTTTCCGATCTTTGAAATACTACAAAAAGATTCTATAATTCTTTATTTGTTTTATTTTGCAGGATGCATCGATATGCATCAAATTCCATTTAGAAAGGGAAAAACATCCAGAAAAGTTTAGCAGTAGGTGGGTTTTCCGATGTTTGAATCATAACGTGAAATCAAAAATATGGGTAATCAGAAGAGGAATGTAGGTTACAGTGAAACAGAAAATGAATTTAGATTTATTTGCTCGCTTTTTGCAGAATGAAAAATAAGATGTGGTATTTTGAGTTTGCAACTTCCGAAACGTTTGCTGCAACGTGTAAAAACCTTCACGAGGATGTTGATATAATGGTGAGTGATGATAGCAGATATGTATGCAATTATATTCCTCATATGCATGCATATAACGTTTAGTAAAAGGCACATTTGCCTTTCCTGTTTAGTGTGATGGTGTTTCACTAGACTTGGCCAATGGCCCATCATTACAAGGCATTGCTTTACTCAATATTCCCTACACACACGGAGGTGCAAACCTTTGGGGCGACAATATTAGCCAAACTAAAAGGAGCAAGCATGCCAGCAAGCCCAAGAAAAAGAAAAAAAAAGACAGAGACAAGGAATTATCTTCAAGTAGCTTTAATTCTGCTGAATTATCTTCTGCTATTCAAGGTAAGGAAATGAGTAGCGTTGGGAATCATGGAAGTATGAAAATTAAGCCCAACATCATTTTCCAGACGTTGGTGATAAGATGATTGAAGTTATCGGCCTTGAAAACTGCTTGCACATGGGACAAGTAAGAACTGGATTAAGAGCTTCAGGGCGACGCCTTGCACAGTGCTCTTCAGTGGTCATAAGGTAATATATGAAGACATTTTTGTTTGCTAGTTAGTTCAGTAAAATCCTATTTACGTCTTTTATCAAACAAAAATATGTAGGCCCTTTTGAAACAAGAACATAGAAACCACTGAATCAGGCTACCAACATATCCATGGATACGTGTTAATCAGTTTATTAGAATGCTTGAAAACATTTCCTTATTTAGAACAAGAAAAAAGTTTCCAATGCAGATTGATGGTGAACCATGGATGCAGCAGCCGTGCACGGTAAGTTTTCAATAGCAAAAGAATAACCCTGAAATATGGTATGTTATAAGGATTACTCGTTTCGTCTGCTTATATGGAAGCCATTTTCTTTGTTTGCCTTGTGTAAAAATACGACATTGAAAATATCATTTTAATTGGTGCATGGAAGAAAATGGTAGACAAAACGAGGGAATCTTTATTTCAAAATATCAATTGTCCTGTTGTTGATGATAATTTTTCACTTTTTGAAGATCTATATCACCCACAAGAACCAAGTTCCGATGGTGATGGCTCCACCACCAGAAAGTAAAATTAGGCTATTTAATTTCTGGAGGAAACGTTAAAATGATGTTTAATGTATTGTACGGGAAAACGATGAATGAGAAAGTCCTTATAAAACAAAACAAATTAAGCAGCCTTACAGTTTCATACTATTATATAAGTAAAATATATATTGGTATATGTTGGTTGATTAAATCACCCCAGTTAAATTAAATTGAAATCAAATGGAATACATCCAACAAGTAGTCCGATTTGCAGTATGGGATTTTCTTTTCTTTCTATACATACTTCTCTGCTTGGACCACATCATTCTGCATAATTCTCTACTTTGAAATTTTCTATGTATTAATAATAGTCCCAGATTTTTTTATTTCTCCATTACGATTCATCCACTTCTTTGTCTTCCTTTATCCCTTTTTTCTTATAATGAATTCTATATCATATATATATAAATATATATATATATATATATATATATTTGTATCTACATCTGTACATTTTGCATTAATTCTGTATATACATAGATTCTTTGAGCTGCCAAATTATGATTTTTTTTTAATTCCACGCTTTCCTACGTATATATTTCAATATATACTCTGTGGTGCTCTTGAGGCAGGGGTGGGGCTCTCCATTAAGATAACCCCCCTTTTTGATCTTATTTAACAACTATTTTCAACGTAATATAAAATTTTACCAATTGCATTACTAGTTTTAGTAATGTGGCTGTTAGCATTCTGAGATATTACAGGGTAAGGCTCCTTCGTGATTTATTTTGAGAGAGAAGCTATTTATTTATTTCTTTTTATTTACAATAATGGATTTGTCTTACATTTGGGAATTATGAACTTCATTTTAACTACCCAGAAATCTTTGCTATTTCGGGATCAGGACCAATGTTGCCACTCATGGTATTTTGTTACTTTTGGTGGAATAACTTGATGGTTTTGGGATCTACAGCCTGATGTTGTTGTTTTTTTGGTACCTTGTTTTTAGGGCACGGAGAATCCGTAACAACTACTACTGTAGTTGAACCATACGTAGTATACAAAAAGGTGCACAACAATGTTCCTTGTGTTATCAAACTGTGTAGTGGCAATTAGGACGTTCTATGTTGAGATTGCAGTTTTTGTCATATTCTTAATTGTTTTCTGGATATGTGCACTCCTGGCAGTCATTAATTAAGCTGCTTAAGGTAGGATGCTATTCAGTCATTTAAAGTTATAATATCCTTAATTCACTAAAGAATTAACTAGTGATTGCTAAGTGCTACAAATTCTCATTGTTGGCATGCCAATTTTAGGTGGCCAATCACTTTACCAAAATTCTTTAAAACCATAACACCCATTGTGGGTAGAGAGTTATTCTAAATTAGAACATGCCTTGACCAATATTTCATGTAATTTTTTTTTAACTTTCTAAATATTTCAAAGTGGATAATGCAAGTACATTTTCATTGTATTTCCTTCTGTTATAACAGTTGACAGTTGTTATATGGGATTTAACTTATCATAAAACTCCATTTCCTATCCTCTACTTTTAAATCGTTCATTCAACTGCCAACATAATGTGAAATGCATTATAGACTAATAATTATCTATACAAAATAAAATATATTCCATTTTATTAAAGTGTGAAGACTTGGGACTCGTTTAATGTGAAATGTTTGCTATGATTATCTAAGAACTTTGTTCACTTGACTATACTAGGCAAATATAAAGTTCAATGGAAGTGGCAAATAGAGGACAAGTACATTGAGCAATCTATTTTCCACCTTGAAGCGATTGAATAAAAAAAAAACCTTTGTCATGTAAGTAATAAAACATTTTAAATCTTTTGAACTCAGTTTAATAGCTCAAATTATGCACTATTGTAAACACTTCTACAGAGAAAACAATGTACAAGAATTATTAAATATTTTTATACTTCTAGAGATATATTTAGCCAACACCACTGCAGTAGTCAATTGAACATTTAGGAATTTTGAACAGCTTTCATTACAATGCCAAGATTCACAGGTAATCCATGATAAAATTGCATGCAATGCAATTAGTTGATTGGGTATTAAACTTATTTTAAAAGGACTAAGGTCAAATGAAAATCAAAAACTTCAACTAAGATTATTAGGGTTTCATGGTATGGAAAAACTACGTAAATTCAAAATAAATTATATACTTGTATAAAAATGCATTATTTTAGTACAAGATACAGCAAAAACTTGGTGTTAATTTAGGGGTCAGAGATAGAATGACTAGAAGCAAATATGTAAAAACGAACAAATCCAGGCAGTGGAATATTTTACATCAACAACACTTAAGTAGTATGGATTTTAATTACAATCTTCTGTTCAAACCAGCACACAAGAAGACCATGCTTTTAGTCCACTTCCCTGGAAATATAACCAAAAATATTGTTTTTGTCATTGTATTAAAATTATACAAATTAGTTGATTTTTGTGTTAATATTAGGTTATAGTTGTTAATGTTCAATATGCAAAATACTTAAAACTAGTCAGATAAATTTCCTAATTTTCAAGCTTTTGGCAATTGTGTGTGAAAATTCTCCAGAAATCATAAAATTATGTTTTTGTTAACCACTACACCTTCAGAGGCATTTTGGAGATTAGACATTCTTAAAAAACCTTTCAAGGGATCAAATTATATTGCTTATAATATTATAACATGGTTAATCCTTGTATTCCTATCAAAAACGCCTAGAATCCACATGACGGGAGGGGAAATGTATACATTGTTTTCACCAAGTTATGTAATTTTTCTATACGCCCACATTACATATGTTTTGCAAATTAATAACTCAAAACTTAAATAACCAAGTAGTGTTACATTTAAAATGAAAGTTGTTTCTTTATTTCCATGTGGTTTAACAGAATTCCAGACTGTTTGATAATGTTCAAGCTTGCATAATTCCATGCATACATAACATTGCAAATGATTAAAATAAGATATTCCCTATCTCGAATTAAAATTAACCGGTTTAAATAATAATGTTCTAAAATATGATTCTGATTTTAAAACCCTTTAAATTATGCAGTTAAGTTTTATCACACAACAGCTAATATGGTTCAATTGTATACAGTAGTGAATGGGAAATTTAAGTAGTGGGGTTAAATAATTTAGGTAATAAATAGGGAGTAAAATTAAACTTGTACACACTTGCAGAAATATTAGTAATTTTAAGTACGTTAAGCAAAATTAATATGTGCCAACAAAAAAGTGTATGTGTTTACTTCTAATGGGGGAAAAAAGGACAAACTGGGCAAATGCACACCACTTCATTTACATGCAATAATTTATTTCATAAGCTACCACAATTTATTGAATGGCAGCCTCTTGCGCTAATCACAGGCAGTAATTTAGCATGGACTTGTGGGGAAAATTTAAAGACCTTCAAAAAGCCATAACCACCTTAATCCTAAAAGGAAAATTAAAGCATAATATGCTTTACTCAACGTACAAGATTCTCATATTATTAGTTGCCCCTGCGCCTTGTCGCCATCCAGTCACTGCAACGACGGGATCTCCGCTCTTGATGAAACCTCGTTTCTTGCCAATGTCAATAGCATATTGAATTCTCTTATCCACATCAGTTTGCCACTCGGGATCACGTTCATCTGGAATTAGGGAAATTCAATAAATTTTACTTATTATGTAATAGGACATTCAAACCATTTTCCATGGCCTTTACTTACCAGTATAATGCACGGGCATTAATCCTCTGTATAAATGGCATTGCCTTGCCACCTGTGGGAATCGAGTGACAGGCATTACTGGACATCTTGGACGATACTTTGAAATCAAGTGGGCCGATCTAAATGGAAAAATAATTCACAATTAAGATGACTAGCTTTGAAATAATGTTGTGCATACACAATAAAAAACCTTATCCAGTACCTGCCAGTGGTGGTTATCACAATGATTGCCGATGCGGCACACTGGAATGATGCCTCCACGACGGAGATGGCAATAGTGTGTGTTGAATCGAGAGGTGCAGCGATTGCCGAGCTCAATTCGATGAAAAGCTGCTTGTGCCATAATGCTGCTTCTGCCTCACGGCAAATCTACATACACGACAACGATTAGTTCGCAACATAAGTGTTATGAACGTAAACACTTTCTGAGAATTGTCCTTACGTCATGCATTATCGAAACCGATTCGATGGGATAGTCGCCTTTGGCAGTTTCTCCCGAAAGCATCACGCAATCTGCTCCATCGAGAACGGCATTTGCCACGTCTGTACCTTCAGCCCGAGTGCATCGAGGTTTTTTCACCATGCTTTCCAGCATCTATTAAAACGAGGCATCTACCATTATAGAAAACTAAAAATGTAGCCCAGCATCATTGAGAATCGCAAACTTACTTGTGTAGCACAAATAACCGGCTTTCCAGCTTTATTGCATTGAGAAATCATCATTTTCTGCGCAATGAAAACTTTTTCCGATGGTATCTCGATACCGAGATCACCCCTAGCCACCATGATGCCATCGCTTGCCTCGATGATCTCCGCAATGCTAAAGAGATGGATTAACTTTTCTAAAATGTGTTGTAAATAAGTTACACTAAATATGCAAGGCTTTTTTTTCTGTGCTTACTTCTTCACGCCTTGATGGTTTTCTATTTTTGAAATAATTTTGATGTCTTTGCCTTTCTCACCAAGAATCTTTCTAATTTCATGGACGCCGTTGGCATTTCTGATGAAAGACGCAAATACCATATCGACCTAAGAGAAGCAAAATTCGCAATCAGGATGAAATTGTTCAGGTCATGTAGCTACATTGCATGAAATTTCTGAAAGTAAGCCTACGTCCTGTTCCACGCCAAATAAAAGATCGGAAGTGTCCTTCACCGACACAGCGGGCAAATCGACTGGAACTCCAGGTAAGTTGACTCCTTTTCGTGACCCAAGCATGCCACCATTTTCAATTTCGCACTCAAGAAAGTCTGCACCTGAATTTTCAGAATAAGAGTTTTGTTGAATTTTGAGTTTTCTGGTATTTTCGTTGTTTGTGAAAAACGATCCTTACATAGTTGACAAACTGATAGCTAGCTTACCCACTTCCTTTACAACTAACGAAATCAATCCATCATCAACAAAGACCCTGTTTCCAACCGCGATGACCTTAACTATATTCTTATAGTCGACATAGAGAACTTTTTCCGAGCATTTTTCGTTAAAAGCGTCGTCGATTGTAATGCGGACTTTCTCGCCCTTTTTCATCTCCACCTCGGCACTAGCACCCTAGTACAAGAAATAACGTATTCATGTAGCATGTTCTCAGGGGTGATACGTGAAAAAGAACCATCAGGGACAATTACCCCTTCTAATAAGCCTGTTCTGATTTCTGGCCCTTTAGTGTCAAGCGCGATTGCCAACGGGAATGATTCCTTGGCACGGGCGCTATGATTGGCTGCTGCTTCACGGACATTTTTGATGGTTTCGGCATGATACTAAAACAAATAGTTCTTTAGCATTCTCATTACCATGGCAGAAATAACACGATCCTAAAGTTGTTGTCTTACCTCATGTGAGCCATGAGAAAAATTCATTCGGGCAACATTCATGCCCGCTAAGATCATTTTCTCCAACATTGGAACTGGACGTGATGCTGGCCCTATACAAATAATATTTCAATTAGCAAAATGTAATCGCATAATTTGACCTACTAGTATTAGAGGAAATGTGGCAGACGAAAGTTTTCAAATGATTTTTCAAGAATGGTTAATACTGGTAATAAACATATTTGAAAAAAATTTTCTCACTATAGGTACTTAGGCATCGAAAAATACCTTAACAATCTTATGTTAAAAAGATGTCTTTCCATCAAGTGCAATAGTCCAGATATATCAATGTACGAGTTCAAAATTCAGACGCGCATTTTTAAATTTTTGTATTCAAGATTGACAAGAACATATAGATATATGCATACATTAGTTCATAATAATCATAAAAATCTTACCAATTGTGCAAATGATACCAGTCATCCGTAAATAGGCAGGTGGCGAGTCTATGTCGAGCGCACATAAGTGGTCGATGTACGTAGTGGCACCAGCTGCTTGCATTTGCATTCTCAAAACTTTCGCTTTTGACATCTGTAGTGTGATGGATTAACTTTTTAAAATGTTATCGACACACGACCAATGAACTATAGTATTTGTGCGCTAAATCACGTTCTTAATGGTTGGGAGTTTTAGCTTAGAATGGGTTTGAATTAGGTCAGGATACACAACAAAAATGCATGCCAATGGCCTACCTTGCGGCTAAGGATTACTGTGCTCAAAGTACAAACATAAAAATTAAACTTGTGACATAAGCCAACATCGAAAATGCATGTACATGGATTTGCAAACGTGCGTGCAACATAGCAGCAATGTAACAATAATCTCATTTCTGGAGTTTCATCTTGTCATTCACGTTTGGTGAGGAAAGTACCCCACGGTAAACCTCTGAGAAACTGAATTTAACAACTAGGCCCTTGTCGTATTTTTCCAGTGGAATTGCTGGCAACGATCCAGCGTTATTTTAAGACTCAGACAAGACCCAGGTTAGATAATATTACAGCAACAACAAAAAATGGTCATGATGCAGACTGTTAAATTAGGTGGGATTTTTAAAATGTCTCCGAGAGCAATGACAAGGTCTTAACTGTCATAATATAAAATCCAATTTTAGTATTTCGTTATCCTAACATGCATTTGCATGATATTTCAGAATAGTAGTTTCCACTTTGTCACATACTTTCTGGCAAATTTTTGTTCAGAAATAGCTTTTATCCTTTGCTGACTAACTGTAAGTCAACCCTAAATAGCTTGCAATAAATGTTTCAGTTTTTAACAATATGTAACGGTTGAATAAGCATATATTCAATGCAGTTTAATATATCCATTTAATATCATTTCAATTATTAAAATTTTTGCACTAGATTAAATTAACAGAAAAATTTCAATTGCTAAATATATATAATTAAAGCATGCTCTACTAATAAATTATTGACTGAAGACTATAGACTGATCTGATATAGACTTCAGTATGTAGTACGAAGTATGAATGGTTATTGGAAAATTGTCCTTCGTCTTATCAGAGGTCACTTTGCATAGGCTACGTACTAAAATTAAAGTGAAACACTATAAACTAACTGAATTAATGAATATTGAGTCAAATCCTGAAGATTTCCCTGAAGAGAAATCTTCAATCGACGAATTCGTTTTTCCCCTAATAAGAAGGGAATAAATACTTATGTAAAAAAAAATCGACCTGACATATGGTTTCTTAAATCTTAATTATGTATAATCATAAAACTAAGAAAAAATATTCTCAGAAAATAACTAAATCAATTCTTTATTAATAAACGAATACTTTTTTTTTAGAAAGTTTAAAGAAATATATCCATATTCCTACAACTTGAATTAACAATACAAGGGCTTAATTATCAGTATGTTTAGAAAAATATACTCCCCTCCCCCAAAGTACATTAGTAGCCAGACTATGATAAGAATTTTGAAATAATGGTAATCTGATCTCCACTTCCGATTTCCGTGAAATTAGTAGTTGAACATGGAGGCATAACAAGGGGGGAAAATCGAAATTGAACCACCTTCACGAACAAAATGCGCCGCGTCCTTCAACAATGACGTGAAGGACGAAATGAAGGCAGCCACCAAACGGTACATCATCATTCCGAACGATAGAAATAAAAACGAGATTGGAACATACCTTGACGAGCTATTCCAATAATTAGGCAAATAAGCAATGAGGTTAAAGCGATGCAAGCCCGAGAACAAGGAGGTATACTTCGCCTTGGGGTGGTTTTTTAATTGCGGAAGACTGCCTTACCAAAATGTAGAGCACCGGTTAGCCTGGCTTCAAACAACTTCAATGAGCAAACGAGCAGCCGACGGCGAGCGCAGACAAAGATTCAAGGCCAAAGCGTCGTTGAACACGTGAGCAGCACGGGGTGGGAGACAATTGCACGTGCGGTGCCCCAAGGCTATAGGGGACTGGGAATTCATAGAAATCAGGTAATTTTTGAGTGTTTTTCAATTACGGAAGATAGCACTTTTGGAAATCTTCGTATTGAATATGGGTAGCTAGAATTCCAAACATGTTCGGCTACTGAAATTTCAACGAAAGAGAATTTTGTTTGAATTTTCTCGACGACTGCATGGAACCGACGGCGTAATTAGGTAGCAAAAACCTTAGGGGTCTTTCAGAACTTGAGTTTCGTGGCCTGAGGGCCCAAGTTTTTGGGCGTTTTTTGCGCCTTCGTTTTCAGAATAGTGCTAGTTCAGCAGCGGTGGTGTTTATAACGGCCGGTGCTGTACGTGAGGGCAGTTCTGCGTGTGTGAGGGAAAGTGCCCTAAAATAAATTGTGCTTTTGCAAATTGCATGGGCCCCAAGTTTGTAGGTACGTACACCACTGCATGGAGCTATAAATTACAATCTTAATATATACCATAAAATGTCCAAACAAATGTTATTATTTCTGTATGACTTTCGCTCAAGTTGTTGTTGAATTTAAATTAATTTTCTCATTACAAATTGCCTAGCTAGGTTACAGTGTTATGATACTGTAGCCTAACTATTCATGTGTGTCATGTTATTACAAATATGGCAATAGGTAATATGTTAATATTATAATCCTTATGTCATTTATGCATTATAACCAAAACGTTATGACTATCGATCTTTCTCCAGTTTCAGAGTTTCTCTCGTACGTCGATACGCTTTTATCTGAAACGGTTTGAGGGCAAAACTTTAAAAAATATGTTACTATTTAGCTGATCGTTATGAATTATTACTAAATATGTATATAGTAAATTCAAAAATGCCTCTAAAACTAATCTAGAATTAGTACTTTGATCTACGTCCGCGCATTATTCCCTGCAAAAAGTATAATTATTATTAATTAAATGACGTTTTGTTAATAGCATTAAAATTAATTATAAGCTGAGGCGAGGCCTCGCTTAAGCAATTTATTAAGAAAGTTGCACCAAAATGAAGATTATACCAGTTGCAACATGTTAATTGCATAACACGGTTTGTCAAGAATATGTTTAAGGGTATGGAATTACTTGTGGCTCGGCCCCAGTGATAAGGCTGTTAAAAGTGTTACATTGATCTGAAATACATGTTAATGGTATGCCGCTTTTATTATTTTTCTTCCCTGTTTTGCCCTAGAATGAACCGACCTGATCATGCCTAAAGGCCTGAGGGTAATTTTAGGTGTCTAATAACCCCTGCCAAGCAGTGAAGGTCAACTGCGATAGGATTTTGAAAGCGAAGTCAATGAGAAACAACTTAGAGGAGGTACCTTGACCCCTATTAACTTGTTTTTCGTGACGTGTAGGGTCTTGCGTTTGAAAGTGGTTGATTTGCAAACTTTAACTTTCAGTCATAAACACAACGTTGATTGGGAACAATCTATAGTTCTTGCTTTCTCCAAATTGATTGAGAAATTGAAATGGCTTCAGAGCGTGTAATTAATTTTTCTGCTGGACCAGCAAAATTACCAAAGGAGGTATTTAAATTATTGTTATGAGATTAGCTGAGGAATGCGTGGACTTGTTATATGATTCAAGTAATAATGTTGAGATGTTTCCTTTTTTGAAATCCTGTAGGTGTTGGAAAAAGCCCAAAAGGAGTTACTTAATTGGAACAATACCGGTATTAGTGTTATGGGTAGGATGAACACTTTACTATTTATATATATCCGTCATTATATACTTATCGTAAATGTTTCAAAATTGCTGGAAACATTTTTTCTACAACTACAGCACTTAATATGTATTCTATTACGAGTTCGTTTGCTATTTATTTATTGAATTTATTTAATGAGGACATTACTTGAGGCAAAGAGATGGCAAGATGCCAAATTTGTGAGCAAAACAAATTAAACCTGGTATTCTGGAAATTTTGGTTTTAAACAGGTTGACTCTAGCATCTTGGCTGATGGTCCCCATCAAAACTTAATGAATCTATTATAGTTCTAAATAATTTTCCAGAAATATTAAATATTAAACTATTTCCAAATATTTAATTTGCCATTTTCTGAGATTATTTTAAAAAAATGGAAGGGTGATTTTGAGGTTAGGTCGTCGTTATGTTCATAAAGGCAATTCATTCATTATCCATGAAAATTGGCCATTTAAGAAAGTATATTGTGATACTCTTTTCAGTTTATATATTTTTTTATGTGATTTTGAATTTTTAATCAATTTGTGTTTTTTATAGAAATGAGCCATCGGTCGCCGGAATTTGAAAGCATTATTGAGGGTGCTGAGAAAACATTAAGAGAGTTGATGTTAGTGTGCATAAGTTTTTTATGATATATCTGGCATGTAGCATGAATTTTAAAAGTAATTTAGAAATGCCAGTTCCATAAACTTTGTGGATTTTGTCATTAACTCAATCTTACACATTTCATTTAAAATTGCCATTTATTTGGTAGGACAACACAAATTTTGATTTCCTTAATGTTGAACGACTTGAAAGTTTCAACCATTGTAACTTTTTAACATCTTTTATCGTAGGAGCATTCCAAGTAATTACAAGGTGCTTTTCATGCATGGTGGTGCCATTGGACAATTCAGCGGCGTTCCGATTAATTTGTTGAAGAATGGATATGCTGATTATGTTGTAACTGGATCCTGGTCTGCTAAAGCTGCTAAAGAAGCAAGCAAATATGGCAAACCCAAATTAGTTTTCCCTAAACCAGGGCAATTTGTTGGTTAGTTTAATAATGTTTTATTTGTTCATCCTCGCAACGAGCAGAAATTAATTTTTCCTAACATTGATAGATATTCCTAATTCCGAATCGTGGACACTTAACCCTGATGCGGAATATTTGTATTATTGTGATAATGAAACAATAGAAGGTAAGAAAATCTGGGTTTTTGATTTGAATGCTTTAGTTCAATTTTTTAAACGTTATCATTACAATCCTAGGTGTTGAATTCGACTCCATTCCTGATTCCCATGGCAAGCCTCTGATTTGTGACATGTCTTCAAACATTCTGACCAGAGCTATTGATGTGTCAAAGGCAATTCAAATTTTTTTTTTTTTTAAACAATGCATTTTTCGTAAATGTTAAAGACTACCTTGCTCTTGCTTCTCTGGATTTTATCACATTGAATATCTATAAATTTCGTCTGTCTTAGTTTGGAGTTATTTTTGCTGGAACTCAGAAAAACGCAGGATGTGCAGGAGTAACTATCGTTATCATTCGACAAGACTTGATTGGCAACGCAAATCCACAGTGCCCGTTAATCTTCGATTACAAGCAGGTGGCAGAAAACAAGTCGTTATTGAATACACCAGCATGTTACAGGTTGGTATTTTTTTTTGTAATGGAAAAATTGTTATAATACAATAAAAACCAATATTTTGTGGATAGTATCTACATAATGGGACTAGTGCTGGAGTGGATCAAGAGCATTGGATTAGACAAAATACAGCAACTGGCAGAGGAAAAGGCTAAAGTTATTTACGATATTATCGATGCTTCAGACAATTTTTACTAGTACGTCAAATATTAAATATTCATGAAACAGATTTGCTTGTGTAATTCCCAAATATGGCTATTTGAAAATGTTTACATTTTTTTGTAGTTGTGCCGTTAATCCTAAGTATCGCAGTCGCATCAACATTTGCTTCAGAATAGGTGGTAAGGAGCCTTCTGCGGCATTGGAAAAAGAGTTCCTGGAAGCTGCTAAGAAGCAAAATATGATCCAATTGAAAGGACACAGGTAATTTTAATTACAAGTTTATGATAGTTTACATTCCTCAAGTGGTTGTTTGAATATCAACAGCTAGCAACACATGTAAATTACAACCCCTTTCCCATCCCCCTCCCTCCCTTCAATTTCCTCTCATTTTTTTTCACTCATTCTCTAAATACTAAAATAACGTGGAGATGAGATTTATGATAGCTCCCGACTTAGGCTCTATTTTCCATTGAGTAAGTCTAGCACCTGATGCTTTGTTCAACTATTAAAAAAATAATGGGTTGGAAATTTACAAGTCTTGCTATCTATTGGTAATTAAAAATTTTAGCATTTCATAAGAACGATTTCAAAGCATAGCACGTTTTCTATTATAGGAGCGTTGGAGGTATCCGTGTTTCATTGTACAATGCTTTGACACTGGAGGAAACACATCTGTTGGCCAATTTGATGAAGGAGTTTTTAAAAGATAATCGTCAATGAGCTACAGAAATTCAACATTCCAAGCAGTTTGGTTCAAGGTAAAGAAATTATGGACGCTTATGCTGGTGAAATTAAGTATGGTAATTTTTTATTACAAAACTATACAATGTAATGTCATTATGTTTACAAATAATACAAATATATAGTTAAACAATTAGCAGCAAATTCTTTCTTAATTTTATAATACCAAGATTCAGTACAGACCTCAGTCATAATCTTTTAACTTGATTTCGAAAGTTTTTGACAAAAATCCTCAATTACAATTCATCTAATACAAGTCCCCGTGCTTTAAAGATTTCTTTCAAAGCATCTTCCATTGGTTTGTTAGTCCCACGTAAACCCCTAACGACATTGCTTGCCCATATAAAATATTGTTCAACACGCTGTTCGGACCAGCCTTCTGGTGTAGAACTACATAGATCACGTAAGTTGTACAATTTATCTGCTAGTTTTACCAATTTGGCTTTATGAGATGAACTAGGGGCATGCTCGATTTGCAATCTTTTCCTTTCTTCGCTCGGCAATGATTTATCATCGGTGACCTCTTTCACAATATCACAAATTTCATCACCAAAATTCTCTCTAATTTCGTCAAACGTTGTTTGTGTATCTTCCACCGTGTCATGCAAAAGCGCCGCCTGAAATTAAATAATTTATTAGGCAATGCGAAACTTGAGCTCATGTGCAGAAGCTGGAGCTGCTACAATTAAAGAACAAAATTATTGCCTTCAATTTGACCATGCAGTTTTTTAAAGATATATAAACATAGTTGCACATTTACAAGCTTGTGTCTGATCAAGATTACCTGAATAACAGCAGCATCAAAAATACCAGCTTCCTCTGTTAGAATGTAAGCAACTCCTGTAAGAGTTTAATTGACTTGCATAAACGAATTTTCTTTACATTAAGAGCTAGGCATTTAAATGTTCTCGTACATCAAGTTATTTGTTAATCTATGAAGTCTCTACTGACCTATAGGATGGTTAATATATGGAGTTTTCTGTACATCTTTCCTTCGTTGCCGCTTATGTTTGATTGCAGCAAAATTAACACATTTAATTATTAACCTGGTGCATTCGAAGCTGTTTAGAAAGAAATCAACAAGAAGTAATTAATTTTATGATGAGTGCATAATACAGAAAACATTACTGCAGAAGTGTTATTTGCAACAATAAATGTTTCAGAAAATTCTGAACCTATACGACACGTTACACGTGGTTATGTAACTGCAGTTCACTTTCTGCATGCATGTATAAAGTTCAAATGTAATAATGCTATATGGGCGTGTCATTACTCTCATACCTAGTAATTCGCGATCCCGAATCATGTTCAAGTTGATTCATTTGCGGTACATGTTCGATCTTCAACATGATAAAATTAAGTCTGATCAAGTTGTCAATCACTTGCGTAAAATAGTCGCCGTAATAATAGACCGGAAGATTGTGAAACAACGCCAAACAACAAAATGAGCATTTGATTGGTCAGGCTTGACACGTGGTTTAACGACGCCTACACCCCACGTGGAGATTGTCAATCTTGAGAATGAACCTAGTTTGATTCAGTTTATTTACAGCTAAAGTATTTTTTATATAATTAATTAGTGTAAACAATGCTGTAAGATAAATTCACTTCACATAACCTCCATTTTTTAAGCAGAAATGAATGAATGAATGAATATTATATTGGCTTTTTTTATAATAATTTGCTAATGGACAGCATAAAGAACTCCAAATTTTTAGTATTTCTCAAATTTTCCACTATTTTCAACTAACCGGGGTTTTGACCCACTAGTTTGTCTCCAGGGACCTGAACTAAATTAAAACATGTCACGGTTACATAACCAGGGACCTAACCCAACCTATAACTGAAATAGCGAGGTCAAATTGGAGGGGCAGGGTCAAAACGGCGGATCAAACGAACTGTTCCTGGAATTTTTCAGATATCAGGCAATCGTTTGTTACACAATTGTAAATCTGTACTTTTGTCATTGTGTGCGATTCATTCAAAAATAAGCTCTGACTATCTTTTGGCAAAGAACCCCAAACGGATTTTTGAGCTTGTTCTTACGAACAATAGCCAGATCATAAACAATAGAATATAACAGTCGTAAATTTAAATGGACGTCCTTAGATGCCACCGTAAATTTAAGGTCTACATGATGTACTAACGATCTGCAGCGCTCACGATCTTTAAACTGCTGCGTGGCGTTGGATCGAAGTAAATTGCATTGTTTTGAATAACACGAAATCGTATTAAGATCGTGCGATTGAAAATAATTGGTCAATGTTTGTCTACCACCAAGTATTTTGTAAATTGCTTGTTTTGCATGGTTGGCGGCGCCTTCCGAGTGGTGCCGCTTTTCTCCATGAAATGAGTGTGGCTGGATGCTAGTGTTGGTTGCCATGGCAACTGATCTTCAAAAGCTCCATGTTTCGATGAAACTGAATGCGAAAGATCCATTTGAAATTGTGTGAGTGGAGGTGGGAGCACCGAGTTCTCGAATTCGGTTTGACTGCGAAAAAAGCCAACGGTATCGACGATGGTTTCTCCGTGGATAATTCGTTGTCTTACACGTGGACTAATGTGCGATTACACGAAGGAAAACGTGTGAAAATGATACTGAGAAAAGTACTTTTATTTGCTGGCGTGATGCTGTTAGTGCCCGAAACCATTTCATCAGAAAATCTCACGGACATCAATGGACTCTCCACGGAAACCCCGAGAGATTTGCAAGGTAAATATTAAACGGGTTAAAATGTTATGCTTCTGGTTGATTGCATGGGTGCCCTGTAGCAAACTTGATCCCATTTAGCTAATGCAAAGGTAAATGACAGATTTGTCACGTTAGAAAATCAGCCTACTGGCTTAAACACATAAAACATGCTGTTGCAAAAAAACAATAATCGATGCTTTAGCTGTGAAAAATGCGTTCAAATTAAAGTGCAGTGCCTTCGGAAGATTCTATATAGATGCTTGCATTTATATGTACATATATAATCATCCCACAGTATAGTTAATACATTGTCACATTGCCAGACTATATTGTTGGGAATCTGTGACATCCAGACGTAGCACCAGCTGCAGTTTACACAATTGTGCATTATGCAAGGCTTTCCACTTCAGTCGACATCACGTGACTTTACTCTGTCCTTTTACTATACCTACTCTAACTTGTTCTCTGTTCTACCACTGCCATGCTGGAATCCAGCTTGTCTGCCATTTATTGTCCATAATCAGTGCCTATATTGGCACTTCATTTTTACACATTTACTCATACATTTAACCTGAATGTTCGAGCCCTCTCTGATGCCTGCTATAAACCTCATTCTGCATAAATATGTTGCACTCGCCATAATTTCAATAAATTTGATTTATGCTATGTGTTGCCATAACTTTGCTTAAGGCCCAATGTTCATTTTGCAATGCAGGTGCAATATCAACAGATTTATTAGATGGCTTTTGAAATAATGTACCCTCGAGATGCATTAGTTAATCATTTTGGTAATGCAATATGGGAGCCAACCTGAATAAGTTTTATGATCATGGAGTATTATTCCATATTATGGGCACTAAATTCAAAGCTACAAGTTAAAACTTATAGCAAATTTTTGAATGGTATTCAATGGAAGCTTATTTCGTTCAGTAACGTTTTTTCCTAGTTTTAATGTTTACAGTCTTATCCTTTTTTTAAAATTACTGCCTATCATTGTGCAGATCATAGCAGCCAATACAATCCTATCAAACTTAAACAAATAGTAGGCTTCTTTTCATTTTTGTTCTTTGTTGATGTCTCTAAAATACACAAAGACTATACGAAAACATATTTGCTTAAAATTTGTCAACGTATTTGTAATTTCTAAAGTCAATGTTAAATTGTCAATAAGGAAATGCAGTAGCGTATTGAGGCAATATGGCCTTTTTGTCACTAAGTACATACTAAATTCCGAATAAGTATCTCTTGAAACCAGATAAAGATTTTAAGTTTTATAACTAACAATGTATACGCCTGCGTAATTAAATTTGAGTAGTTTGTACTCGCAATGAGGCTATTTATAATCAACAAAATGCACGTAAAGTACGACAGAATGATCAACAACAGAGTAGTTATATCAGCTTTCGGAAAAACAAAATGTTCTTTTATATCCCCACCCATGGATTCATATTGAGTGTGGTAAGCGGTTGCCATATCAACTACAATGTGGAATTACTTTGAAAGCATGCAGAATTCGTTACGAGAAGCACTATAGCTCCAGTCACACCTCAAAAGCTAAATCGTAAATGCATGCAAATGATGCGAATGTACTACTGTACGAAAGTACAAATAAAAATTCAATAAAAGTTGGCCAAAGCGACAAAAAGCCCTATAATGCAATTTTGTGCTATCTCTTTAAAAATCTCCAAAATGTCTTATATGTAATTGCAAATTTGATGCTTGGCATTCAAATAAGAAAAATAGTGTCTAATCATAACATCATGGACTTTTGAGTTTATTACTGTATGCTTATGACACTTTAAAGCTTCTTGACCAAATAGTTTAATGTGTCTATCGTGAATTTTTTAATTTTATTATTAGTGTTTTCTGAAATTTATACGTATCCCAGTTTATAGAATCGATTAAGTATTACGTAGGCTTTTTTAAACACCAGTTTAAATTATAAGTAACGTCGCTTTAGGGATATCAAGACATGAAGCACCTTTAATTTGAAGTCCTCTTATACAACCATTCAAAAGGCAGATTATACATAGTTAGAAAATAATTCCAACAATTGTGTAGTAGCTACAATGAACGATGAACATGAGTCGGTTTATTATAGGGAACTTAATAAAATAAGCTAACCTCGGGCTATGTTCTCTCGGGCTATGTATATCTTTGTAAGTGAAGATGCGTACAGGAAATTAAAATTACTCAAAATGAAAGAAATTGACGATATCCATACCACTGCACGAGTATTAAATTGTAATTGCTTTAATGCAACATTCAAAATTTTGTATTTGCATGGGCATGTATTTAGGTCGTTAAATAAAGTACCCCGCCTTGTCTATTTTAAGGCTTTGCGATTGGAAGTATGTCATTTTGCAAGTATTAATGGCTAACGCGATTTAATTAAAATTTCCACGCTCATGAAAGTTGAGCCTAGATTTTAGATAGCATATCATGCATGTGTCAGCATTAATCATAGGTAAATTCTAATTGAAATGCCATATACTGTAGATCATAGGCCTAATGAGGATGATTCCATTCCCTGTTTTTATTAGGAAAAGGACAACAATTGTAATGCTGCTGGGCGTGAAGGCATGAAATTAGGATACATTTGGATTATGTGTGCTAAAAATAACCAGTGCGAATTAATTACATACTTTTCGGTTGACATAGCAATTAAGGGGAAAAAAATATTTTAATCGTGGTCATCAAAAATACGCTAACATGCATAATGCCAGATAAAGATTTAATATACATGCAGGTTTGAGAACGTGCATTCAAATATACGGGCGGAATTAATGCAATGTAATTTACTCAAGTATGAAATCACAAAAGATATGTTTTCCAAAATTTGGGAGAGTTTAGCCGAAATTTAGAGGTTGGTAACAGTTTGAAACATTGGTCTATGTTTAGCATTCTTTGGCTATTTTAAACCTAATTTCACCAAAATAATTTTTTAAATAAAGGAACATATTATAAAGACTGTCCAACTCCAGTATACAAATAGCAGCAATTAATCACGTATGAATGCTCTTTTACACCTCGTGTTGGGGATTTAAAACAGAAAAACCACGCATACAATCAATTATGGTGGGATTTAAACCACATTGTAAATAACTGTAAATTAAATTTATCTTACTTGTTTGTTCTTATATAATATAAGTGCTTCCTAAAACAGAAAAACAAACCTCTTAGGTTGACAAACATTAGATGTCAGATTACTTCTGTCCTTTTAAAGTTTAATAACCACTGTATCAATATTTGATCCATGCATTTTAGTGAGTAAAATGAGCCTTTTTTTGGAGTGATTAACAACGTTTTGTCGCTAAACACGTAATTCTTCAGGTAAACTTAAGACATGATTGCTTCATCCGCAATTCTTATAAAGCCGGCTCTCCACCAAGACGTACATGTAGGTGTATACAAGTATTTACACACATATGCAAAAAAGTTTGCCCTCCGGGTTTGTTTCAGCCACCATTTTGTAAATGTATGTTAATATCAAAATTGTGCACCTATTAAATGTTGTTAATAGCTGTACAATTTTGATATTTATATAATGGCGGCTGAAACAAACCCGGAGTGCAAACTTTTTTGCATATGTTTGTAAAAACGTGTTTATACGTACATGTTCGTCTTGGTGGAGACCCGGCTTAAGATTCAACCAAATTTAATATACAGAAAACCTTGAAATATAGAAAACATAATTTGACAATTGTTCCCATATAGTTATATTATAGTTCTAATAAGCGTAGTTTATAACTTTATGCCATTGCAGGCATAAGGTTTACAAATTTTACCACCCTCATCTTATCGCCAAAAGGTTCTGTGATATTAGATGCAGTTTTATCACTCATATTGCCAATAAATTGGACTATTAGTTGTACAGATGGTTTGTATACGATTTATTACAACGCAGTTCTAATAATAAGACATCAAAATGATGAGATTAAATTAGGCATGACTAAATGTTTGGACCACAGCGTGGTATGCGATTTAATTAAACCCCCTTCATTAATTTTGCATTGGGAAATAAGTACATTACTATACGTAGTATTTCACATATTGTATCTTTCTTTTTGCAATTATATGAAACTATTCTGTGAATGATTTTTAGCAAGATCTTGCAAGTTGCAAGGTAGAGCTTGAATACAAAAAAACAACGAAGCGGATAATAAATTACCCTTTCGCTGGTTTTTTTGGAAGTACTAACAGGGAGTGGTAAACCATAATATTCTCGTGATTCTAGACTTGTATTGGTAAATGACAAATTGAAATCTGGGAAAAGTACATTTGCATGCATTAAAAAAAACTTGATCGCATCAGCCTAAGCTGTTACTGTATTAAGGACCGTAGGAAGTGCGAAAATTAAAAGGGAATATTAACTTCTCAGCATTAGCTGATATTGGTCATTCATGAAATAATTAAAGTGTATGTGCAATGATGTAAAGAATAAGAGCTTAACGTAAGGCGCCTCATTTTACGAGGCCCAGTAAACATTTTACCACCAGTCTCAAAGATAGCGAGCAATATTCTGTCATATTGGATAGGAATATGGCCTCGTGCGTTATGCCTCTCTTTTTTATTTTTTTTTTACTGTGTACATGCGTAATAAAATGTATGGGTTATATAATGTACAGTTGAACGTAGGATTAAATCAAATGTTAGCCTCCTTTGGTTAATATTGCATGAATTTAGTTGATACGTTTTATGAAATATCAATAGTTTATCCCTGTTTCTTCATAAATATGATAAAATGTTAAGGATCATCTATTGAGCAGAATAATTAAAAATATAAAATATGAAATGTTTACTTCAACAGCCATTGAGTTACTAATAAAAAGAAAGATTATTGAATTTTAGTACACAGTTCTGCATTTTGAATCAACTGTCTAGACTAATATCGGCGTAATTGATAATCTATAAAAGGCTAATTTGCGATTAAAATTCTTATCTTATGTTATCTTTTTACAAAATTCCCAGAACCTATATATAGTTTAAAATTATAATCTAAATGTAGTAATACCTTTGCGAACACTCATAGATAACGATTGGATGCCATTTCTAAACACATTCAGACTCATGGTTTGGCTGCATTAATATGTATGATGTTAGCATAAATGTTAGCATATTATTATTATTTATTTATTTTTTGCGGAGAGGATGCTAGACTCCGTCTTTAACATTTTCACTTCTGAGAAAATTGCTGGCAGCCAATGGAAAGGTTTACAAGTTATTTTTTCCAATAACATTGAAAATTTATTCATATTTATTCAACACGAATGTCATGGCATTTTCCGTGCAGTTATTAATTCACCCGCTTGTTCAGTATGTCCAAAATGAAAGACCTTTCTAGCTCAGTGACCGTTCATATATGACGTCACTCTGCGTAGGGTGGGAAGGAGTAGAACATGTGTCATGATCCGAGAAGAAGAGCAAGATGAAGAGATCCACTTCGAAAAAATAAATAAATGTATTGGAATTTGCGTTTTGAAGTACGTCTTCGTCGATAAAAAAATTGTTGACGAGGTATTTTATATTCATGCATTTTCCATGATGTTGGTATTTGGAATGTTGTGAACATATATTACATCAATAATATTAGATGCGAGGTTTCATTAATAGTAAGTTTCCAATGATACATGTAAAAGATGGAACGTATTAGACAGGACAGTAGTCACGCATTAATGGAACAGCCAGATCAATCCCATTTACATTATTTTTTCTAATAACATAAACAGAGAAAGTAAGTTGCCACATAAACATTTTGTTATTTTATATTATCTATACACGCTTTCATTGTTACAACGACAAACTCGTCGAAAACGTTTGTTACACTTTAAAAGAGTCAATGTTTTCAGTATAATGCTTTTCCTCTTTAACGATCTGGCGTCATCGCATTAAGGCCCCCCAGCATCAAAACCAAACGCATCCAGGAAAAATTGCAGTCTTGTTATCCTTGCATATGATCGGTAGGGTTGTATCCCCTCTATATGCGCTCGTTGTAATCCCTACTGAATCGTTTTAAATGATAGAGAATTTATTGCTGCAGTTTTATTTGCTCTCGTTATGTTAAGCAGAAGTTCGTTTTACATTCAGTTATTTGTACTATTTTCAAATATAAATGTATTTATCTAAATAGTGTGGGTTTTTCTGAAATATGTTTATTTTTCTGAAATAATGTTTATAATGCTTATAATTTATCATTTTAGTCGTCATTATACGTAGATAGACAGTACATATAATGTATTTTGACCCTGGGCGTCGCATGCCCGCATATTAGCCTATATTAATTTTAACAGAATCTCCATTTTATGCAAACACGACTATATATATGTTTTCTTTTGTGCCTCTAAATTACACGTATGCATTTATTTACAAGTATGATTGTTAATTGTTGGGTTCATTGATCAATTAAATCACGGTCTATAGACCATTATGTCCAGTCATCATTTCAAGTGTTCGTTCTACGTATATGGGCATTGAAAAAAAAGGTCCTGGTGAGCTTCTAAGGCTGGACTCATGCATGGAGAACACCTTGATATTTTATGAGGGCATTTGGTATTGTATGTAGATATGATATCGATCTATATAGACAATAAGACCTCTATAGACCATAAAACCAATAATACCTCTATAGACCATAAGACCTCTATAGACCAATACGATTAATCAAAAGTTAAATCAGGTTAAGCTCAAGCACACGAACGGTGCATCCCGCATAACACCAGTGCATTGAAGGAATGCCTATTTTCTGTGGGTTTCGCCCCTGATGCCATGACTCTAGGAGTAGACATAATCATTTAAATCCTTTGCCCGAGCTTCGTGCCAAAACGGATGCTTACTATTGGTCCTGTTTTTGGCATGCGATTAGACGATTGGATAGCCTACTGGCGATTCATCCTGATTTAGTTAAAATTCAATCTAACAATGGTGTCTAAGTCGCTACTGACGTAGGAGCATTCTCCTGAAATTGGGTACGACCCCCTACCATATGGCATTTATTTACTGATTGTTTATGGTACTGAGTTGAATTAAACTGAAATGAATCACGAATAATACCAGACTTCTCAAAGAACATTCAAAAAAAGAATGTCACCCTCATACTTTAGTAAAAATAATTGAATTACTTACAAGAAATGTTTTTAGAAAATCTTTTCAAGTTTCCCATTTGACATTCTTCTATATAAAAAGTTGGTGAACATTTTCCTGTGCTATGTCATTTTTTAGAAAATCAAAACAAAACCTTTTCCGTAGTATCATGGCAAAAAATTGTAATTAATCCTACAGGATTAATTTTATGTTCTCTGTTTTATTTTCAGGAGAAGAACATGATGTAACTGGTTACAGTTTAGGAGATCATTGCGAAGAAAACTGCGGTGAAAACATCAGTCACGCCTTCTGTAATCGCGTTAAAAAACGCTGCGAGTGTGAAAAAACTCATCCCATCCGTTACAACAATTACACCTGTATAGAACGTGAGTAAAAGATGTTACAATTGCTTTTTTGACTGTGCATGGGATTATTCAGTCTCGTTTATAATTGAACAATTCATAGTATATGCAATCATCCGTAAGCAATTCCGTATGCTGTGCAGATTAACTTTCCATACAAAATTGCGTATTAAAAAAATTACGTTTTGCATGCTTGTATTTGGGTTAAACTCGTAATATGGTCATTAATTATGTGTCGTTATGCATGCAAATCCTTTGTAACAGTGTTGCGTGATAAACAGATTAACTCAACAAGCTATCAAAAATAGCTTATTCATCTTGCATCATTAACTGTTGGAATGCAGATTGTTGAGTTGAATCGTATTAACAAAAGCTTTATATACAGGTAAATAATATTTTTTTTTTTAATCTACAAATTAATGTAAACAGCACTAAGTTCACACAATAATCAACATGCTATTGATAAATATCGGTTTGAAATTATTTAGTATTATAACTTGAGGCTAATTTTACATTCCTACCTAACCTAAAATATTAGCAATGAATAGTTAATATATATATTGAATATACCTGCTATGCGTAAAATGTAATTCATATGTTATTTAGAGTTTATTAGGGAAAAAGGGAATTGGAGATTAGTGTAATTTATCTTCTAATTATTCGTTGCAATTTGTAAAATGCATTTATTGCCATTAGGCCGACGAATATTTCTTCTTAAATTATGCGTAGCTTTTTGATATGTCTTTAGTGGTATTGGCTTAAATGTGAGAGTTATGCCACATATGATTATTAACATTATTCATGCTTCGTTTGAGGCGTGAAATAGTCTTGTATACACACGCATTTGGGAAAGAGTCTATAATTCGGTTATATAGATGACATATCAGTAAAATAAATGGCTTTTGTTGTCGGTGTAAATCCTTTTTTAATTTCATATAAATTAATTTATCTGTATAGTGCATATCAGCGTTGCATTTTAAACCCAAGGCATTATGCCCTCGTACATTGTAATAAATGCTTTATCTCGACGGGGAAATTAGAGGGCTAAAAGCATTTACATGTAAATGAAACTCAGATGGTTTTTCTCGTCTTTTTCATGTGAATATTGACGGGTATTGTTAAATATAGCCCAAAACCGACGAAACATAATCGAGTAAAAAAAATACAGTAATCTAGGTTCTTAATGCATGACTTGTTTTGTGTGAATTTATCAGTACCAGTTTCAGTACTATGTATATAAATATGCTTTGTCTGTCAACTCCGTCTAAAGATATCTTTTTTTCTTCATTTACGCGGACTTAGCAGTATTATTTGTACTGAGGGTCTTAAGTTGGCTTATTGATTCATGTATATACTGAACACACTGCATGTGTTGGCATTTTATAATGTCCGATACCGAAGCTTGGACAACAGATGCTCATACTGCCTTGTCATAACACCTTACGTATTCTTAAACGCCACACACTGATACTGATGTCTTTCTTTGTGTAATCGCAGTCTACATTCTTCACATCGAGTTGCCATGACTACGGTTTCTGAGGCGGAAGAGAAATGCATTATGTGGCATCTTTTAAATGTGAGAAAGCAATTTATCAAAACATGTGAATTACAAATGGCTTTGAAATCATTCCAAGAACCAAAGGAAATTGTTTTAGTAAGTTTTGGCTGCATGGATTTGATATACAGGGTGAAGCATATATGTATGTATACCTTTCCATCCAAAACACTCTAAATTAAGTATTCTTTTTTTGAATGTAGAGTTTGATGATTACATAATAGATGCAATTATAGGAATTATGCTTTATTGTAATTTCGATTTTCTGAATGGTATGACTTTCCAAAATGTGAGACCTTACTGCCAAATTGGCGCATTTATAATTTGACCTTCGTCCTACCGACTCGGTACATTCTTTTAA
>JAQGBW010000650.1:0-36609 GCA_034698625.1 Julus scanicus | reverse complement strand
TTTACCTGAAGAGGGGGGAGGTTTTTGAAAAACCCCTCAAAAATCCCCTAAATAATTAAAATTTAAGAATTACATTACATGAATACAAGAATTTGATTCTTGTATGAAAATTTCTACAATTCTGACGCGACATCATTATAAATTACACCGTTCTACTCCTTAAATTCCACACTTTCGAATGATCCTACTTTCATTCAGGTGTGTTCCGCCATACAGTGATATTTAATGGTCCGATTAATCGGATGTTACGACGTTCACAGCATGTTAAAAAGTACGTGTAAGAACATTATAAATCTCAACTGATTTGGCATCTTACTAATTTATATTTTTATAAAGTTCTGCAATCATGAGAAATTGGAACTTTCAGGACACCCCAGCTACTATTTTTGGGGCATTTTAAGTTGTAAAAGCGACGAGCAGTGAGTGGTAAGGTTTACGATCTTCTTCATTGCAACGAACACCCCAAAACTATCATCTCTGGCAAACAATACATTAACTCACCCACTCAACTACCCATTGTGTACTTAAGTTTTCATTTGGGAACGAAAATGTTTGCGGAAAATGTCATTAAATTGAATTAAGCATGTAAAATATCGGTCGCTGAAGCAGACTCAAATCGCAGCGCTCCCGTGACAGTAAATCAGACGGAATTATCAGAGATAACGGGGTTTTTTGTGCTTATCATATTGTAAGTAATGAGGTCGTAAATTCCGGCAAAAATTGGGAAATAGAAGAGATTTTTTCCATGTGTCATTCTGCCTGATGCGCAACTTTCATGCCATTCTATGCGTGTGGTTGCTTGCCAATAACTTGGGATATGAAATGCACAATTGCATCAACTAAGTTAACTAATGCCAGCTAGCAATTTAGATACATGTACGAGTACATGCAATGGATATTGAAAACAAGTGAACAGAAATTAATCGAAAAATGTAATAAAGTGGAAGTTTCACGTAATATTTTCATCCAATAGTGCAATGCTGATGAAAGGGATATTCCCTGTTTCTACAAGGCTGACTGAGCACGCCATCTATTGATGTGTGTGTGTTATCTAATTTATACATGCATGTAATTACGTAAAAACAAATGTAATTATAATATGTTAAATTTCCAGGACCGTCTTGGCTCACCTTATATTTAGTACACACTATAGGAAACACGGTTTCGTAAATATGTTTGAGATATGTGGATGTTCACCAGATTTCTGCAAACAAGTTTTGGTAAACTTTAGGCCAGAAAAATATTTTTCATAAAACATTTTGGTGCTTGTTCAAGAGGAGGCCAATTGCAGACGACTCTTATACTAGGGTGAACCCAAAAAAACGATTTGCTGACAAGCTTAGTTTAGAAATGCTTTTTTGATGTGGACAGATAAATTTGGATAAACATCTATATAGAAATATGTTAACGAAACCACGTTTCGACAAGTTGGTTTGCATAAACTTTATTATAACAAAACAATCAACATAAAACAATATTGAATTAATCCTTAAAGGAAAATTTTAAAGTTTAAAATGTTTCAAAACAACATCTGTTCGCACTCAACCTCCACGTCGCCTCAATGGAGAAAAATATTGCTAAACAAGGGTTTTACTTCCACTCGTGTTATCGCTGCAATTGCGTCCTTCACTGAGTTTGTATATTTTTACCGAAAATCGTGTATAGGTCAACTATTTTTACCCCAGAGATTTTCTTCAAAAACGAAATTTCCGTTCTCAAGGGAAAGTCCCCACTTGACAAATTCGAAAATCTAGTTAAATTCTACACTCCAATGTTTCGATGCAAAAATCGATACCAACTACATAACATTTACACGCTCTACTCTCCCTCAACACCTTTTTTTTTATCTCGTCTTTCGGATGAAGACATTTTCGTGCTTTGTTTAGCCACCTATTTCGTAGATTTTTTTAATTCTTGCAATTTTTGGGGTAGAAAAGCGTAAAATTCTAGGAATTCTCGGGTGTTTTTCCTCACCTTAATAAAGTTGTACAGATGCCAGAATTGGCAGTGATTGCCCCCGTCATCGACTACCCACAATGCACCTTTCACAGCATCACAAAAGCCCCTTTTCACTACACTTCAGTGTTTTACTAATCGAAAGCGTAATCAGGCAATGTGCCAAAGGACGGATTGTCACGCACCGTCTGCGATATTAAATGTATATAAAAGCCTAAATACGACGACGTTACAAATGATCACATAGCATGAAACGCCATCGCAGGAAATACACAAAAGAGAAATATTCATATCCGCTTCAGCGTTCTCTTTCACGGACTCTTCATTCATCCACGATTGTCTACAACTGTACAGGGCCTAATTAAGACGCAATCGGCGGTACAGAAGCCCTTTTAGGCCGCCATTATAGCCTTATAATTTCCCCCAAAAAGACAAGAAATAGGAAACGGTAATTGAGCAAAAAACAGGCAAAAATCTGTAGTTCTTCACTAGGACGACACTTGAATGTTGGATTTCACGTATGATTTCTGCTTGACCGTTCATCTTTCGTGTTATCAATTGATGTTCTGATATGTCAATGGCGAACACATTAGCTGTTGTCACGGAATGGATTTCAACCCTTTTAGTTGGAAACAAATTCTATCCAAATCGGTCAAACGCGCTCCCTTCGTCTAACTATTTGCAAATAGTTTTCAATGAAATCGGTTTTAAACCAGAGTACAACCCCCTATTATCCGGTTTTCTGGCTTATCCGGCCATTAGTATGTTCAATCATAGAGTAGACTATTTAAATTTGCATGGATTTTCAGAATCTGTATTTATCATTTCTTAAGAGAAACGGTAATACAGATTTCATGGACAATTTTAACGTATGTCGTGAGGTGAAAAAGGCTGAAAAACACTAGTCTGGAGACTGACAACGTTGTAGTAAATGCTAACTAAGGGGTGGAGTTTCCAAATTTGTAAACAAAACGAAGAATTTATTATTAAAGTCCATAAGGTTTTCATAAACGAAAGAACGCCTCCACATAAGTCCAGAGATTGGCTCGTTTCGATAAAATATAAAAATCTAGTAATTAAATAATAATAAAACCAAGTATTTCACAATTCATTTTATAAAAAGTAACAAATTTTAAAAGAAAAACTGCACTTGATAAGCTTAATGATCTTAAGCACAATTTTCAAGTTTGAGATTTTGTTGAATAGGGGAGCCCTCTTGGCCACCCTGTATTAAGCCCTTGTGTGAAGGGCAAGTCATTAAATACACAGAAGATCAGCAAATTGAAAATAGGGCGGTGCCCATATCACAAACAACTTCTACATTTGACAAATTATTGCAAATCAGCGCAAAATCCTCGCCCATCATAGCGTTTTATATATGCAGTGGGAGCATTTTCTCTTTGATATTTATTATCATAAAAAGGTGGGTAATTTGGGGTAAATTTGGGGGTGCCACCAAGCGGTACACGCGACAAAAAAAAACTTGATAAATCTACCAAAAGCGTAGAGGGAAAAAAAATTCTCGTTCAGACTCGATCCCATAAATTTGAAAACGTCATGACTTTTCCCCCGTTTCCGAATATCCACCTAATAAAATGTGTAGTATTAATTTCAGGGGCTGTTTCCCGATGGCGATATTATAGACTCCTGTTCGGAAACACATCCGAGAATGCATCCAGATGGTAAAATTGAACTGAAATGGCAGGACGATCGCGTTAATGCCATTGGCAGACGTTAAAGAAAAGAGAGAAAAAACGATGAAACGAATGACTTGCACAGGGAAAAACTATAGGACATATATGCAAGAAGGACCGGTGATAAAATGCCATTTTTGCAATTTCGAGAAAAAGGGAGGCTGAAAAGTCTATGGCTTTACCATGTTATAAATCTCCTTCGTGATTGGTGTTCCCGAGAATGGATGATTTATTTTTTGTCCAGCTGCCACCTAATCTTCAAAGCCATCTCTGGAACCGCTGGGGAATTTTTTCTGAAGAAAAATCGAAAGAAAAGGTGCTATCCAATGGCCATTTCATAGGAAAAAGAGATCCAAAATGGCGTTACTCTCCCTTTTTTCCCCATCATCCGCCATCTTTGAGGGCTCAGTAGAGGATTTGAAAAGTAAGCCCCCCAAGCTGTTCACGATGAACCCCGATGCAGGTAAAGGACAGTCTTTTTCTGACAAATTAACAATGACAAGGACACTAGAAGCGAAATTTAGACAACTGAATTATCTGAGAAAAACACACAGTGATAAAACCATGAAGTACTGTTAGAAGAATCCCCACCCTCCTAAGGCTCGGCTTAAAACAGAGGGATTTAAGGGACGAGTGGAATTCTGCTATTTGGAACTGACATATTGGAGAACACGAAGACAGTAAAAACTTTTATTATGATTCACCAAGGAAGTTTCGTGGGTTTTTTTTCAATAGTGTACGGAATATAAAATTTCTGTAAGACAGATTAAAACATATGAAGGGCAAAATCAGTGATTTCTCCTGCCCAAGGCAGATGTCATTTTAAAATTTGTAGATTTCCATGTTTTTTTAACATAAGTTTGGCATGTCATGTCAGCTATTTGCCAAGAAATGAAACTAAGCCTCATTGGAATGCTGCATATTTTTGTATCAGAAACTAGCAAATGCTGCAGGCACCCTGTAACATATTTGAGAGACGCCAGACTACATAACTACAAACAGCCTACAGTACAGACCAATCCTCCTGGTTGTTTATTGTTCTACTGATGGGAAAAATACATTCTTAAAGAAATTTACGGTTGAGATTAAACAAAATAAAAATGACAGGGTACAAATTATGTTGGCATATAAAAAGCATGAAAACAACAATGAAATTATTTTTATCTGGACTACGATAAGCCGAGGTAACGGTTAATTTCTTCTTTTATTGTGCTAAATTACATAACTGGAGACCAAGGCTATCACGACATGAAAAAAGTTCAAGGGAAACCAAAACCAGTACTATATAATTACGTTTCTTAAATTAGCATTTCCTCTATTATAGAGGCCTGCCCTATTTTTATTTCATTTATTATTTCTCGTTCGCTATCACTTTATACTTCCCAAAGTCATTTCCTAGTTTATTCATCATCGGCTAGCTATGACCATATCTAAGGCAGAAACAAAAACTGCGTCCGAAAAGGTCACTTATTTATTACCATCCACCGGTAGACATTTGACCGTTTATCAAAAGCTTTATTTCCACTAGAAACGAAATATGACCACGGAAAGTTTAGGAAGTTAAGGATTTCTTGCTGTATAAACGACAATCCGTCTCCCAAATAAATTGTCTGCAATAAATATTTTGGATCAGTCCGAGTATTCAAGCTCGTTTTTCAAAATACAAAGACTTTAATCCAGATTTCCAAGGGAAACTTGCAATATTGAAATTTTAAAAAAAAATTATTTTTGTGAAATTTCAATATGATATTGCAAAAGTCTAAGTTTTGGGGATCGTCTTCAAAACACTATGCAAGTCACCTATCCACAATCATCAGCTGAAAATACGTGTTCTAAACACATGCAACAATACTGCGTAGCACAAAAATATACAAACGGCTAATATTTCATCAGCATGCCTATTTCATTAAATATCATTGCCTGTATCTGAGACTCCATCCTTATGCTGAAAGAAAAGAACAAAACCCTTCAACTTCTGCGTGCCAAAGACATCACAGGGCTTCCTACTTTTTTTTTCTTCATCTTGATTTTTTCTCCATCTTCTAAGATTAATTTCAAGCGAAATGAGGATGGAATTCACAAATTTCGTCCTTTGGAAAGTTGAGTAATGAAATATTTTCCCACCCTATGACGATGATGGTGCTCATCATCATCATCCGCTACTTTTTTATATGTCACTTCCTCCCTTCTCCTCTTCATAATCAAGCACATTTCCTTTCATAGTTCTTTCACTTGCCCAAATCCCAATCAATCTTTTAAGTGTTGATGAGCCGGCTTATAGCTTCTGTAACTCCTGTGCAACTCCATTCAATCAATTGATTCATTCATTCATTGCCAAAGTCCTTCTCCTAGACCAACTTCAATTTCGATGATAGCAAACTAATGAAAGTTGCAGGGAGAGGCACAAAAGCCTGCCAAATTGAACAGAAATGTCATCCAGAGCTGACCTTGTTCAAATCTAATTAGCCACAAGCTTTAATTTCGTCGATGAGAATTTTTTGTAACGTGAGCCCTGCACCAGTTTTTTACTGGTAAACAACAAGAGATCAAAACAAATGCGGGATTAAAGCAGGCAGAAAAGCAATCCTTCCGGATTGGCCACAGTTCTTTTGGACAACAATTTACCTTCTGTAAACTCTTGGGTCAAACAAAAATTCTTGATGAAGTTTGTACAGTATACGAGTTGATACAATAACGTTCTCTGATGAAAAGTTGTTATAGCTCAGAAATGACTTTTCAGAATCTGTATTATCATTTCTTAAGAGAAATGGTAAATACAGATTTCATGGAATAAAATGTATTCTATATAGTGTAGTTATAACGCTATTTGCTAGTTTATAAGTGGTTGATAACCTTTAACAAATATCCAAAAAGAGAAATTTCATTATTCACCGCATCTGCGCATCAAATTTCATACCACAGCAAAAGTAGAACAATGGTTTAAGGAAATCTTCCCTCTTAAAATAACCCAAATCGATTTTCTATGCCAGTCGTTTAGAAGCCTAATTTTCTTCCAATAATTCCGTAGGAACATACAACACGCATTAGCACAGGTGATACTCTTCCCATGACATTTGCATGTTAGAGAACCAATTAGACCTGTGCTTAATGCCTAATGAAATTAAGCCACCCCAAAAGGCTCAAAAATAGTGAAATAAAGCATTAGAGCAAATTCACCACGCATGGAAAGCAGAGCATTATAATTTAAGTAAAACTTTCTCATGTAGCCACTCAGGAAATTTCATTGTTTGAAATACAATGTTATTCACATCAAATTGATTCCTTTTTAATTTATAATGAAAGGCTGCGATTATCAAATAATTGAATGGGTGTATATAGCGATACATAGAAGTTGCTTTTAAATTAAGACAAAGGCTGGTTTAGATAAAATTTAAAAACAAAAAAAATCGGTTGGATTCTCCATCAGGGCGACCAGATTGCCACATAACTGACAAGTGCATACAGGGGGACAATTTTGCAGACTACTTATTCACATCTCGAAAAGTTCATGTAAACCATACATTTTAAAAGCGACATAAACAAAGACTATTTGTGAAATTTCAAACTCATTTGAATAATGAGAGTTTTTGTATTCAGTACCGTGGGGTACTGAATTAAGTACCGTGACATATCGCAATAGTCAATCCGTTGTCAGAATTTCGTAGCGTTTTCTTCCAAATCACAGTAAGAGAAATTCTATGCCACCTTGTTGTGGACATGCCTTCTCCATAATGTGTCTCCAAAGAAATGTGTTCATTCATGGTTCAAGTGCTGCAATGCAGAACCCCTAATCTTTGGCAGCCATCTTTTTCTTTTTTTTGTCCAGGACAAAACACGCAAACAGCTGCTTCTGCCATCAAACATTTTCGACATGAATATCCTTTTTTCATAAGATATTCGAGGGTTTTTAGTATGCTTCACCATCACCCACGGGATTGTATCAAATTTCTCTCTACCCAGGGCATACAGCTGTCTCGTTTTACGTCGCAACCCTCCCTTGATTTTTCCATAACGCAAAGTTGAGTTCAAAATTTTTTGCAAATTTGGAAACAAATAAAACATTACAAAGAATAACTTTTAAATCAGTTTTTAACAATAACTTTATATACACAATAAACACCATATCCTTTTATCCTAAGCAGTTCCATCAGAAAAAAATGCTCCAAAAATAACATTTTTGATTCTGTAAAGTTGAATTCAAATTTAGAAGAGGCAATGAAACGGAAATGTACCGGCTAATGGCTGTGAATCGGCTTACAATAACTTTTCATAGACCAGTAGTTTATGTTAACAACATTTGCGGTTGTGTCGTTTTATTATGACTTCTACAACTTCAATAAAATGCGTATATATATTTTTCATTAGTTGATGAGCCATTGCTCGTAATTTATAGTTTTACTTCAAGAATTTCAGAAGTTTCGAGAACCGAAATTTTTTTAACTAAGCCACACAACAAAAAAAACATTACATGTAGCCGAAATTGAGGACAAAGTTAAAAAATGCAAATATGTATTTTAAGTATCACAAGTGAAACCATTGCTGGTCGTACCATCCGCTTGCATTGTTTTAAATTATCCTTGTATAATACTTCCCAGGTAACAAGTTGTAATTTGGGGCGAAAAAACCGCCAAGGGGCTTTACATACCTCTGTCCACATACAACACTCCATCAAAAAGGCCCAAATAACTATTTTTTGTCCTTTTTTGAGGAATTTACTGCCCTGAAGTTCTCAGTTTTATTACCGTCGCTGTTTTTGCTGTTTCTCTCATATTTATTTTTTTCAAATAAAACATACCGTTGCTAAGGTTATTTGCTCGGTAAAAATCATCATTTTTCCTCTCAAAAACAATGTTTGAACAATACATAAGTAGGCCTGCCTAGCGGTACGTGAACTTTGTTTATCCTGGAAATGCATGTACTACATACTGGAAGGGAAATAGCTGAATTCATATATAATCGATTAAGATGGTGGACAGGGCGACGACAATTGACACAAATTGTTATGTTGTGCCTTTCAAATTATTTGCCGGCTCGTCAACCCCATCAAAAAAAAATAAAAAATAGCTTCAACAAAAACATTAAAAATTAAGAAGATCGATATGTCAACAACACACCCTGGAGAACATCGAATACAATCAAAAATTCATCAGCATCAAATCCCTTACGAAAAACAGTATTAAGTGGAAAAACAAACTCAGTTTTGACGTGGGACTATGTCTTTGTTTTCGGTATTAAGGATGGTGGTGAAACGGAAGTGTAAAGTCGAGTATAACGGCTAACGGCTAGGAATCAGCATGCCAGGGCTTTTCATAAAATGGCAGCCGTGTCACATTTTCGTGTTCAGTGAATACACATTTTGCACGTCCAACTTTAACAGTTTTGATGTTTCCGAAAGCTCCAGAAATAAATTTTATCCCATTTAATCCTTCAAAAACTGATAATTTAACTCACGTCACGTGCAGGCGATGTACGCAAATTGCCTGATCGAATTTGGGGTGAAATGTCGTCCCAGCAAGTGAATTCAATTTAAAAGCCTTGCAATGTCTCCCTGGTGGCTAAACGCTTCATTAAATAGTCAAATAATGGCAATCTTCCCAAATTCCTATAAATAAGCTCAATAGTTGGCATTCGATGTAAACCGCAGCAATAAATACAGCGTGACATGATTTAAATCCTCCAGCAATTAAATTTTTTTTTTTTCCAAATCGCGAATCATAAATTTACCAGCTTGATACAGTGATTCTACGGGGCTCAGTGTTTACTCGTGCACCAAACACTTTGAAATTTCAACCTCAAAGTAGTTCAACTTCAAAATAAAGGATCCCCAGATGGCAGCCAGCATTTTGTATCGTCCGATCTAACCCATGGAAGCCATTTTAGTTCCTGGGTGGCTTAACGCACAGACCCCAGTCTATTAGCGATCTATATAAACAATCGCAAATTCGGTCTTATAAACAATATCGGCATGCCAGCTTCGAAAACAAAGATTGTCGATCAATAGATAGATGGTCCACATTCCAAAATCGGGCTGATCAATCTGTTCCAGCAATGCTCACATACCGGCTTCACTTTTCCA
This sequence comes from Julus scanicus, assembly GCA_034698625.1. Lineage (NCBI taxonomy): Eukaryota > Metazoa > Arthropoda > Diplopoda > Julida > Julidae > Julus > Julus scanicus. The sequence continues at coordinate 26,883 of JAQGBW010000650.1, read as the reverse complement.
GCATGCATGCGCAATTAAAGTTAACGGGAATGTGCAGGGGTGAATTGATGCCTCAAGACATATCTACCTTCATCAACTTTATCATAAAAAACATTTAATTAAACATTTATATTCATATTAAAATGCAGAGCTTTTGGTTCAAAATACTCGAAATAAGTGATAAAAGACGTATGTAACTATGCATGACTGTATATTTACACGTAAATATATTTCACAAGATATTTTCGATTAATGCATTTCAACAATGCATTTGAATGCGATTTTTAAGCAAATAACGGTGCCTAACCTCGACAGTCGCATATAGGTGTTTGATAGCACAAGTCGTAATTTTTTACAACACGATACGAATTACTGATTTGCAAAGATAATACTAATACTGGTTACTTAATCTACCATTGTGAACGAGCCAAATATGCGATTCCGACTTTTCTCAACAGCACACATTGCCAAACTTTGCTATTTATTGGTGTAATCATAAAAATACAGTATATTCCAAGTGCAGTTTATTGGATGGAAATTGCGCTTTTGCAAACACAACTGCAGGATATCGTAAAATAGTAGCGACGCTTTGATTCGATGAATTCCCTATGTAAATGCGAAGAGATTAACCGTTTTATGTCTGACCTTCTAACATTAATCCTTCTCACCGACAGGCTCACTAAAAGTTGCACTCTTCCTTCTCCAAATCGTGCATATTCAGCGCACGTAACATATTTCACTTACAAGCAGTTATAACTTATTGATTCTTAATAAATTTTAATAAGTGCGCTTATTTCACACAAACTGCACAATAAATCCATTCATTAGAGCATAAAACCTTCATCTATTCTCGATTTTAAGAGTTTTAAGGGACGAAATTAATTAGAAGTAGATCAACGTATTAATACACCCAGATAATTAGGGTCACTCCAGCTAAACCTAAGTTACGGCACAATGCTTTTATGCATAAAGGCAACTAGAAAGACTATAAAGCTGTCAAAAACACTTTAAATTTCTGAACATGCTTGTACACCAGAAAGCATTATTCTGCTCTATTTACTGTATTAGACTACATAAAACTGTATTGATTTGATTTTTTACACTTTGCTTCCATTGAAAAACAGCACACTTAATGACTGGATAAGAGCATTGGCAATATACTTGTTTTCACGCCGGAAACTTTTAAACCATTAGCAGACAGTGTCTCGCGAGGGTTAGCATCTCATCTTCTCCACTATATTCAATCCACACAAAAAATGTGCAAATGTAATCAATCTGCAAACATGCCAATTCTCATGGAAATTGAACGAAGACTATCGTGTGAGATATACAGAAGCCAGTAAATACATAGGTCACAAACCTTCCAGCTGTCTGTTGCAGTTGGAAGTTTGATTAATTAAGCAATAGCAGTGCTAGAATCGAATTCCATAGCAACTTTAACGACACTGTCAAACGGATTCTTCTTTTATAGTAGAGAAATTCGTTATCAAAGCTAACAGATTGTTAACCAACCCACGAGTATTTTCACTAAAAACCAACAAACATGCAGGATTAGTCATTCGGTGCAAAAACAATAAAAATAAAAACAAAAATAAAAACGCTATTTTTCAAAAGAAGTCTATCAAGAATGAAACTTGTCCTTACCTTATCTCTAAGCAGTTCCCTAATTTTGCTGGCCTGGTCCCTGAACTTCTGCAGCGAGAGTTCCAGCTGGAGGCACTTGTCCTGCCAGTCTACTTCCGTTTCCTCTCCCCACGTGTTGGTTATCTCCTCCGCCTCCACTTCCATGTTGTCGCTCAAGAGGGATGGTGCTGAAGACAGTCGCGAAGAGTAGGACGAACGTTGATCAGTGTCACGTTCGGCGGCCATCATGGTTGACCAAAGTCTGCGCTCATGCACGCCCAGGGGGCGCTGCGACTGCTTTTAGGGACTCCAAAAAAAAGCACTTGGAACACGAAAACGCGAACACCAAACACAAACACTAGACTATAATCCACGTTGAAGAAATACCCGGGAGCAAAAAAACCACAAAAAAAACTGCTAGTAGAAGATGAATAAAAGGTGGTTATCCTCCAGAGCGCATTGATGGGGCTGGTGGCTATTTATGAGCTTAGTGCCCTTGTAATGAGTATAAACAAATAAGAAGAAAAAACTTGGTGGGGGCGCCCTATGTTCGGTCCTCTATTATCGTGGTACACTCCTGCCCTCTGCACGATAAATTTACGAGAAAAAAGATGATGAAAACGACCAAAAAAAGATTATGTAGCCACACCGAGAGCGAGAGTATTCCGAACCGGATAAAGACTCTTTGCCGGAGAGCCCTAAGTTGTAGCTTCGGCGTGCCGTAGAGATGGAAGACTTGTGTCTAGCGTAAGCCAGAGACCTCCAGTCCTTTTAATAATTCAAATCTACGAGAGAAGGTAATTCCCAAAAGGAGTGCACTTACGAAAGCACGGAGAATGGCCTCTATCTGAAAAATAAAACGCAATAAAGTTAAAATTTATATAGATGCACTCCAGTAATACTAAGTTGGGAGTATGAGCATGTATAACATTTGCGTAACAACGTTATTCTATTGAATCAAAAAACGTGTAGGGTGTTATGGGAAAAGTGATTTACAGAATAAATGTATTCGAGAATAAGATGCTCCATACGTTTGAATCGGTAGCACGGGCTAAGATCTGAAGTCAATACAGAAAATATTGTTATAAATGATTTTAACTGTGTTCATAAATACATGGGCGAATTTTAAACTGAACAAAAATGTCAGTAATCTAGTTGACGAATTAACAATTCATTTCTAAAAACAATTCTTAAAATCAGAAAATTGAAATGTATTTTTGTGGACATTGCAAGCAATTTAAAACAAATATTTGACGGAACTAACCGGAAATTAATAGTAATTTTAAGCAATTTTTTGGCCGACAAGTAAGAAACTTAAAACAACTTTTCGGTTAAAGAATATGAAATTTATAGAAAATTAGAAATAGTTAAATTTGCATTTAAAGTTTCAAGTCTTAATAACATTGATTCACAGATTGTATGTCCATGTCATTTAAATTCTAAGAAATTTTTTTTTAAAATAATTAAAAATTATGAAATTCACATAAATCCAAAACTAAATTTATGTCACAAAATGAATGATGTCCAACCATCATTCCATCATCCAATCATTATCAACGGTAAACCAAGTTTCACCATTAGCTCGAATAAAAAAAAAAAAAAAAAACCTAGCAAGCCTAGCTGTACATTCAGCATATTTACAGTATAATTATTCTGTATATACTTTATCACAATTGGAACAAAATGATACATTTTAATAGAAGTTTTTCTAATGTATGGCATAACGTCGAGTTACTGAATATATATAAATATATAAAAAACAAATGGCGAGACGGGCTGAGACCTGTAGAGCATTATCTTATCTTATCTGAAATATACGAGTTACAGGAATTTATTAAACTTATGAGAAGAAGAAAAAATAGGGAATCTGGTAACCCTGCATTGTAAGCAGAAAAACAGAACATAAAAACGACAAGTTTTGTCTTGGTGAATTGTTGTTACGAGATGTCGTCTTCCTATTGATAAATGCCACCCAAATCTCAATGCCATAAATCCTACTGGGCAAATGCAGTCTCCCTCCAAATTCGGTAAGTCCACAAACATGACAGAAATGACGGGAGAACACAAAAACATTACACTCGTACAAATTTATAGTAATGGCTGTTATCACCCTAATGTACCGCACAACTGCTATCGGAGTCATTTTATTTGGATGGGAAAACAAGGTAAAAAAAAACCTCGACTACATGTCAAAAATTACCACACAAGTTGCACCCATCTTTGCCTTAAGGGAACATTCCATAACTTGTACAAACACTTTTTCAAAAATCATTTCCATCACCTCTGTCAAAATATGCCTGCAGGTGGCGCAAAATTATGTCAAGAAACACGAGACATTTCATAATTTACTATCTCATCTGTAGGTTAATGTTTTACCTGGGTACTGGCAATCAAAATGTGTTTTTAAACATGCAGCAACTATAAGATGCATATTTCAATATATTTCACCAGATTGAAACGATTGGAAAAAAAATCCTGCATTTTGACAGATGTACTTTCAAATTTTAAAATGTGCTTCAGAAGGAAGAGTATGTTAAAGCAAAGATGAAGGTGCACAAAAGAAGCCCAAATTTCTATTCATCATCATTTTCTCGAAGGTTATTTTCTTGCCTGACCCCTTCCACTTCAGGTAGTTTTCAGCATTGGTTTCACTGGATTTTCTAGTAAAATTCAGTGAATGGAGTAAAATAGACGCCATAAAGAGCCTTTTCGTGTCTAGCCTGAGGCCCTTTGTTGGATTTCACGCAAGGGTGCATTCAAACTTGAGTTTCTATGTGTGTTAAGTGTCTCGAGGTGAGAAACTCCTTTCTAAAGTTTTCGAACATTACATGTTTTTGAGTTTTATAGAATAGGGAAGAAAAAAGGTGATGCAAAACGTGTAAACTCCATGAAATACTTCATGTTAATTATGTTGACATGAAATGGAAGTATCGTGTATTTCTGAAAACCAATTAGATGGATATTCTTGTGAAAACTTGAAAACATATTTTTAGTGAAATTTATTTAATACTGAAAAAATATTTAGAAACATTAGAACTGAGCTAAAAACTCTCCAGATGTTTTTCAAGTGTATTGATTTTCAGCATGTAGTAAGTTCAAAAATGCATAATTCAACTAAATATACTTTAATGCAATGTTGCTTTTGTAGTTGTTCTTATACAGTGATGTTCAATAATTGATTCCGTTACAAGATTTCAAAAATAATAATTTAAAGTGATGTTTAGCATTTTTCACAAACATTTCAAATCCTGTTTCCATATGGGCTGGAGTACCGATGCTTAACATACACCGTATATAGTCAAAACTGTTTTCACAAATATATATAGGAATATGACTGAACGTTGTTTACGACTGAAGATGATCCCTGCCACAAAAAAAACCAAAATTTTCATTTCTATAACTTAGGATTCCTGGGTTGCGTCTTATTTTTCATATATATCTAAATTCTCCAACCATAATAACGCACAATTTTGGGGTAACAAACAAACTTCATAAACAGTTCAAAAAAGCTCATTGTCAGAAAAGTATACCTAACGTGATGTTTGATAGCTGTGAACGACAGCCAATGCAGTTCTAACAATATGGACATGGAGAAATTGAAAAAAAAAAAAGACAAGATCTTTTCTTGCCTATATGATTCAATAAAGTTCTGTCTTTCACGACGGTGGGATTGCTAAACTATATATCTCTAAACCCATAATATTTCAAATCGCAGAAACCAGGTCTCATATATTGATCAATTTCAGGGTATCCATAGATATACTGACAACATATGTTCGAAATGGTCGTTTTCACCGCATCCCTGGTGGATTCTTGCGATTATTGGTATTACAGAAGATGACAACGTGAAATGGTGGATATACGAGTCCAAAGAGATGGATTTTGCGACAGAAATTCAATGGAGACAACTGCTTTGGGCATGCCAATGCTCAGCACATTGCCTCAAACGTAGAGTTTGCACATGGCACAGAAGACTTATTAGGCTGCTCCTGCTCAATTCAAAACAGATAAATTTTATTTATGATAAGGTGAAGAATATTTCCACAGCGCGACTTCGAAAAATGGATTGCGGCCATTGCATACTAGATAAAACGTGATCAAATCAACGACAAGTTCTATAAGGTCCTGGATTTCTTAACTTTAAATAACTTTAACTTCGAATTGGTGAAAAACTTGCTTTCTCTGCAAAAAAAATACAAATCTATTGTCATCTTGACATTTAAATTTTGGTTATATAGGCAATATTGCTTAAAGGCGAAATTCAGTCCACCTTCTATAGCATTTTAACATTATTTAGCTCAATAAGCATTTTAAAATCTTAGGTTAACTATTGCATAGTATATGTTTTGAAATTCTGAGAAAACGCTTGGGTGCTTTCCAGGAAGTTGCTAATACTAATAATGATATCGTCATACATTAAAGATTGAAATTATCTTAAAGCTCAATAATCGAATCGTCTGACATATAAGTAGTTGAAACTAACAAAGGCATGCAAAGCCAAGTGTGGGATAATTAACAAAGAATTTCATCTTGCTGAAGCAAGCAGACCTACAAATTTCCGCTTTTATGAACTACAGTACCAGTTCATAAGTTGGACAATTACTCACGCTGTTATTGTTTCAAGCAAATACAAAGTACGTTATACAGTACAGTATGTTTTTTAAATCACGCTTTGCCATTAATTGCACCTGCTCACGCTTACAAGTAATAGAGGAGTCATGTTGAAAAAGGGAAAGGGAGTGCTTTGACCTTATGTTGTACAACATTTAATGAACAAATGCATGAGAGAAGAAAAACTGAACTTGTTGAATTCGTTAGAAAGAGCGATGTTGAGATAATTCCTATTCATGGAGCTATGGGAAAACATCCTAAAATTCAACATTTCAAAACAAGTCAGAATGAAACAAACATTTTTTTCTACATTCTATTTACTTATAAATTACTTGCAAATAGATTAATATAATGATCAAGTTGATTTGTAAAAGCGATGTAATTTGTGCCTAATCGTACTTTGATGCAACATGTCATGAGCTTGTGCTTACTGAAAAGTAGGGCAGTACATTTGAGTTTACAAAACATTTTCAAACGTAATTACGTTAACAGGAATTTGGCACAACCCAGTGATGCCATATCCTCAATGTTTTCTTCGTTGTTAAATATAGAAAAATGAAGAGGCTCATTAGTAGATCGTACAGAACGAAGATGTAATCAAAATGAAAATTAAAAAAACATTGGAGACTAAAGTAGAGCACCAATCCACAATAGCAGCATTTCCATATACAGTTATGATACACAAATCACTCAAGACAAGTTTCTAAATTTAACAAATGTTTTTTTCCCGCTAAAAAAAAGCCATAACAACATCTTTCGGCAGTATAACACACTTGGCAGGGCCTGTAAACATGCCAAAAAATTTTTTTTAATTTACTTAATATTAATAACAGGATATGGTATACACGTGGCAGCATAAGATCATTATGCATTTTAAGCCCTTTTAATACTAAAATCGATGCTCGTCATGAATATTTTAACGGAAATGTGTATTTATAAATTCATGTATAGGTTAAACGTGTTAAGCAAAGTATGGAATTCAATTTTAAAACAGTACACAATTTAAATAAGATTAAAAGGACGCCCTGTGATGCTTTATCAGGTTAGTTTAATAAAGTAGTACAAGTCCATAAAAACAACATTTAAAATTATAATAAAAACCGTTCAGTAATTTTAATGCGAAAATATTAAAAATATAAACATTGACATAATAGTTTCACAGTATATTTCAAAGTTATTTAACTGCATATTATTATATTCTATTTCTATTCTGAACACGAGATAGATTCAGGTCACATTAAAATCTTGCAGCTAGTTAAATACATATACATATGTATACACTGTTGTTTTGTTAAATTTAAACCATTTACTTCCATTAGGCAATTTATTAAATAGCAAAGCCTTACAAAAAATATAATTTGCATAGAGGGAAAGAAAGGGTGTGCAACCATTTGTTTAGTTTTAACATATTTATCATCAAAGGATTTAACAGTAATAACATATTTCAGCAGACATTAGTATAAATTACACAGAAAACTAATTTAATTTCTTACTACAATAAAATGTATGCAATCGTCATACAAGTATTTCTCAAACAATACGCAATACATATGGAATGCAAACAACTAATAGTTTGAAACACAATAGTCTTTCAATGCGAATAATAAGTTTGCTTTTCAGAAAATGTTCATCACCCTAATTTGTAACAAATGCATACCAAAGCAATTTAAATTTACCAATAAATGAGGCTCACAATACCGCATTTTATAGCCTGTATTGTATATCTTTTCGGTTGAGGGCTATTACAACTCGTTATTAAAAGTACGGCATGACTGAAGAACGAATATAATTAAAGTTTCGTATAATGAATTTACAATACTTATAGCAGATATTAAAAGATTTTTTACGTTTTTACCGCATCCCTGCAGTGCAATAATACTTCACCCAGTGCGTGTTTTTAACCTAAAAAATAGGGCCGTTTGAATATAATAATAATAACGCTAGGAACGCATCATGCGATTTGGTAAACACATACAGTGGATATGCCATTAACAGTATATGTGAATATATATATACGAAAATTCTTCAGAAATCATAAGTTTGCATACACGAATCCCATTTAGTCCGTATCGTTTCATACATTTTCCGCCTCGTACTCATTATATGCTTTATTGGAATTCGGTTCGCAAATGTCTCTCGCAAAAATGCGTTATAGATTGAGAGAGAGTTAAAGGGAAAAATATCGACCAAAGTTTGCGAAATAATAAAAAAAAATAGCGAAGGTGTCTAACAATTGAAGCGCATCCAATTATTAATGACAGAAGATACAAAAAACAAGCATATACCTCATATGCAACCTTGCCATTATTATCATATTATAAAGGAAAAAAAACATTAAATCTCGAGTATTGGTTTGAATAAACTGCCTAAATAATGGCGAACGTCTACGAAATAAACCAATCGCATGAACGCCCTCTTATATTAAAAATATATGGCCAATGCATTAATAAAGTATAAGATTTCTGGTGATGGCGTTATACGATCCAATACCAACATATTGCAAAGGCGATTTATCTCCAAAATCAAATTATACGCACACGTTCATTTTTTAATATATGCTTTGAAAAATCACACCCTGCATATACTGTACTGTATATATATATACAGCGAAATGCAATGAAAATGCGAGGTATTTGCAAATGATCACAGTTTTTCTATCAAATATCCTTGAAATGAGAAGCGCAGTTTCCAGTCATGAATAAAAGGCAGTAATGAAAATATTGGCCCTTTGATAAAATGAGGCTTTTGGGGTGGATGTGCATAAATAGTGGGGGTGATAAATTTTCCGTCAAAAATCGGTTCCACTGAATGCATCAAAAAACATGACAATATCAGACATAGGTGCTTCAATATGAGCGGCCATATTGTTTATGTGCACATCAAACTATATTGGAATGGCTTGTCTAAGGAAACATCCTGCCAAAATAATTCAAATTTCTATTACGAAATATTTCAAAATTCAGCATATACAGCAAATACGTACGATAGGATAATTTTCAAATTTATAGCCACATTTATGTAAACAAAAACGTAATTTCCACTTTTGATAAAAAAAAAAGCAAATGATAAATAATAGATGTGTTGAATTACTCCAATATTTACTTATTTTTAATTTCCGTTTTAAAATAGAGCATGTCTACCATGGCGCCTTTGGAAAATTGCTACTGCCATCAATACCCGCTCTGTAATCTCATTCGCTAGTATTGCTCATTAACGCTGAAAAGATGCCATGTTGTTCCGAAAGAACAACCAACTAAATGCAATATTTTTTTTGTTTTCTATATACATAGGAGTTTAACCCTTTTTTGAAATACCATTTATACAACAGCCATTCGGGTCAGGGTGGACTAATCAGTTAATCGTTCATTTGCTCGGATGCCGGCTTTTATTGGTCCATTGAACAAAATCGTTGCAATTTCTACTGAGACAGCCAGCATCGGTGGAAATGAAATTAATTTTTGATTCACTTCGTATAATCAATCTAACTCAATTTCCTACTTAAACGTTCCCTGAAACCAGAATTGGATGTTACAATGGAATCTGGACATACTAACGTTCCTATATGGATTGATGCATGCGAGTAAGCATGGACTGGATGTTGAATGAGTGATCCCGAGTAGATCACCATGACATAACAGAATCTGCTTTTACAATGATTGCTTATCAGTGGTTTTATTTCCTAGTTTCTCCCTCTCCTATCATTTGTTGTCCACTTCATGGGGTCCTTCATGGCTAAATGGACTTTTCGGTGATATATTCGGGACGAAATAGGTTAGCAGAGATCATTCGAGCAACCAATTTTCTTCTTTTATGGGAAAGAAGCTTCTTAAGATATACACGCTTATCTGGAAGAATATCCCTTACGGTATTCACATTTTTAGGAAAGTAGTTATTTTAGATATTTCAATTACAATATTTCTTGGAAAGGACCTTCTTAAGATATTATAGTGTATATTCTGAATTAAGATCTTACGGTATTCAATTCTTTCACGAAAATAGTTTCTTTAGACATTCATTTCTATAAATTAGGTTATAAAGATGTTTCAATAATCCCATGTTTTCATTATTGGCATGGTGCCTTTTGAAGTACCCAAATTTAAAGTAAAGTAGTTACGTCATATGTATACATTTATAAGAAAGGAGGTGCTTAAGATAAGTGTATATGCCCAACCATTTATTTTAACTATGGATTTTCAACTCGCCATTCGCCCTGTATATCAAACATTATACATTTCAAAAAAAATAAAAATCTTTTTGAAGTGCCTAAAATGTGCATTACTTTTGATTTCTGTCATCACTCTTTCCACTCACTTGACTAAGCAATTTTTTTAAACAACCAGTAAATGTCACGGAAATTGAAACTTTCAAAATGGATTTTTTTTTCAACGCAATCCTGGCAAAATTCCAAAGAAAAAATCATAAAAAACCGTTTATAATCGCATGCCGGATTGCACCAAACTCCCATTAGTAGACCCTATGACTAAAACTGATTCTCATCTTTATATTTCTGCAAAAAATAGCAAATCACATAAGATAATATAGTAAATTCAGACTGGGCTGCCTTGTAAAAATTATACATTTAAGTGTGTACTGCAAAATTTGGATATTTGGGACATTGGAACTTTGGACCAGTCATTGTTTTGCCCAGTCTTAAGTGGTTTTCAATGGGGCTTTTTGAGCCAGTTGAAGAGAAATACTCTTCTTATCAAATTATAGTGACTTCTCAATATTCTAAATTACGGTCAAATTGTGACACCTGTTTTGTGTTTTCCCTAATGTCGTCAAACTTTCATCTCGGGAGGAGAAACCGAAACCGCTGTTGATTCCAGGAGTGACTCAAACTTAAGTTTCTGCAATTTCTGTATTTTCTTATTATCCAAGTCGCTACTGCATATGAAGCAATATGTTATTTAATTAATAAATAAAATATACTCAAACATGACGTATGCCATTCTTACATATACAACAACTACATTTTTCCTGGTTACTGCACTGGTTATGCAATTGCAAGGAATCTGAAAATTTCAAACATGCGAAACCTTGACAAATTCTGTTCGGAGGAAATTGCAAGGTTGTTCGTCGCAATTAACCCTTTCAGTTTTACTTTACATTTATTTGCAAACAGTTTATGTCGCGATAAAGCGACATTTTATGGCCTCATGCGTTCCCATTAGTATGCAGGATGGCAATTATTTTAAGATGCTCGTTTGTGTGAGATTATATTAGCCACAAAACACACTCGCACTCAGAATTAATAAATGGAAAAACAAATAGGTGTTTTCTCTAGCTGTTTGTTTTTTATATTTTTTTATGTTTCGTTCAAACGCCATGTGGAGGATTAGCCTGTATATCTGCCAGAAGACTATCCTTAATGTCAAATTAATTAAAAGCGATTTATCTGAAACAATGTCCTAATCCTTTCTCACTAATTGCCAATTCAGGCAAATATCTCATTAACCCAGTACTAGAAGAGCCCGCAAGCAAAGATTGGGTGGGGGAAGCTGATTTGAATGTAATACTTGACAGCGATTTAGACATTTTTTTTACAAAAAAACGCGAATCAAAAAAATATTTCCACATGATGATATAAGATAAAAATGAAAGATGTGGCCCGGAATAAATGTAATGTGTATTTTCTTCAACTTTGCGGCTATTAAAATGAGGCCACCATTGATTTTCTTACAAAAACTAGTGCATGAGTTCCGTGTCCTTAGTAACTAAAATGCCACGAAAATCTATGCATATATTTCGAAATGGCGTATAGAGTAATCTGTATATGCAGCACACTAGCAGTTTCCAATGAACCTATCCTGAAGACATTTAATCACACAAAATTAATAAAATGCATTTTGCTCTTAAAGCATTTTCTTCAAATTTACCATTGTAGTTTATAATCATGTGCATATTTTTGCCAATTCAGTGAACACGATATTTCTTTTGAATGAACATTATATGGATTTTACCATCTAACCATATGAAATTCCTACGATGCAAGTAGTGTACCGAATTGAAATGAACAATCTAGCATTTTTCAGAAATAAAAACCCAAGAATTTGTAATAAACTTAATCGAAGCATTTGCCAAAAACAAGACCAGAGTTTTTCATTTTATCTTCATTGTTGAAGAATAAAGTGAATATGGCAGAAAACCACAAACATTGTGGTGAGGTTATCTTCAAAAGTTACGTACATCCTTTTTTCTTGATAAATTAAAATCAGGTCATAACCAGAGCAAATGTTTTGGTCAAATAAATCCATACCAGCTCCAGAAATGGCCAAGCTGTAGTCCCATCCGTGAAATCCATGCCATTTCAATCAATCGAATGGATGATAAGAGCAAAATAAGGTCAAAATACGATGAAAATAAAATCCAAATGGAGAGCGCTTATTCAGTTTAGGGATGATAACGCAATGGCTAGGGAATTGAACTTCAAAGGGGTATTTCACCGGAGCAATGAGTACTGACATGTGCACTCACATAGAATCAACAATCTCTGATACCGGAATCTGCATTTTGGCACCCAGAAAAAACCCTCTCGAAATCTAAATGTATATTCTAGTCTCCAAGGAAAAGCACTTTCGTTTCATAAATAAATAAATGTTCCACCGAAAACATTAAACCTGACACTTATCTCACCTGGGTTGAGGCAACTTGCCCATCTAGTTTTCAATATACAAATGGCGTTGGTCGGCCCAAATGTTATTAACATCGTACTTCAAAGGTGCTAAAGTTAAAACGCTGAATTACAAAAAATTCGCCTATATAATCATAAAGGAAATAAAATTTGTTTCTTTGAACATACATGTCGGGGAAATGTAGCCGAAACCATGGTTCTGGCAACAAAAAAACGTCCTAAGTTTGCTCAAACATCGCGGTATAGGCAAACTTGTATAATTATTTGTGTTATAGCAAACCACGTTGACCCATGTTGCCTTCAGTGGAGACCCGGCTTTACATATCTTTTGCAGTTATAAAGTTTTTCAGCAATATACTCTTGCGGGATCTCATAAAATGGTGTTGGATTCGACATTTCAGTTAATTCGAGTAAGATGAGAACTATTTTTTTTTAAACATCTTCAAAGTAACCCGCAAGCTTGGTGCATTCCTGCCTAACGTCCAAAAATTTGCATTTTAAAACCACATGCTTGTAAACTGTCTGGACACAGGAGATAACTCGTTTAACGATGTTCAGAACAAACTCAACGCGGCGATTAATTATTTGAAAGATGAACGATAATGTCCAAACTGGACAATTTATTAACGCATTTTTTGCTCCCAAAAACAACAAAAGGCGTTTTGTATCCTTTAGAAATGACTATAATCAAAAGAAATGGCACGGTGCATGTAATGAGCAAAACAGTCTAGAATTTAGACAATTATTTGTAATTTTTCACTTCATGGTGTTACACTGAGCATGAAAAATGTTCCTCTTTCCAGCCAGGTTGATAACTAAATTTCGGTAGACTCTGGGCTAAGGTCGTTTATGGTGTCTTGGCTCAATAGTTTAATTGGGTTATTTATTTCCACTTTGCTATGGTAAAAAAATCGTCTGTGAAATCTAAAAAGCGCTCGTAAACTTCATAAAGTCTTTATAAATCAATCGTTTGAAGTTATAAAAACACTAGTGGACGTTTATGGAGGACTTTTAGTGATTGTTATCAGTAAGCCGAGTTCATATAACAGTCGAATGAGTTTATCTTCGATGTTCAACTTTTGGTTGCCTTAAGATCTGATCTGGTGTAATTCGGTCAACCTAACCAACCACGAACATGTAGGAAATACATTGTGCAGGAAAATTTTACATATAAAATGAGGGAATATAAATAAAAAAGTACTAGATACGTTCAGAAATTTGGCTATTGAATAGGTAAATTTATTTTAAAAATATTAACATGAAAAATTTATTATTACCCAATCAAATGGCAAAAACACATGACCAAATATTGATGAATTACTTTAAAAAAAAAAAATAATGTCTAAATATAAAAAAGCATGGATGTATGAAAAAAAACCTGCGAAACATGGTGTTGAAAGACGTCTAAAGTTTATTAAATTTCAATCTAATTTTCAAAATTGCAAAAAAGTATATAATTCATGTTGAACTATTTAAAATATACTATTTTGTTATATCTCAATTTAGGAAATAATTGTTCTATTAATACTTTGAACATCACGTTGATCTGCATGGCCAAATGCAAACATTATGATAAGAAATTCAGTAGAACGTCACATCCGTCATTTTGGAAATGTCAAAAAAACGTTGTTGGCATTACACAAATAACTGCCATTCATTAATCAAATTATCGATATATGGGGTCGATTGTGAATCAATTCAAACATAAGCAACTCAGTATTAGCGATATGATTCATAGGAACTTATGAAGTATTGCATAATTGATGAACCCATGGCATGTTCTGGCATTTAACCAAAATGTTCCGCTATAGCTTCCAAGACAAAATGTGTAAAAAAAATAGATTTCAAGGGAAAAACATCATGCAAACTTAATGTTATGAATCCATGGCAACTTATTCCATAGTTATTTTCAGTTTGTTTTTTGTTGAAAAGCATTTTTACGACATCATTCCTCATTTAAGAACTGGAAACTATCAATGCTATTCTTCTCCTACGTGGTGAAATTTCAAGATGGCGGCTTCATGCTTTTCCAAAACAGTCATTTTACATCTTTTTCGGCCTTTTAAACTTAGCTAATGCCTCGCAATTATGCGCAATCGAAAACTGCAAACATTTCTTTATCATTCCCCTTAGTTAAATAAATGGCAAAAATATGTAAAATGCAAAACAGTGTAGTGAAAAGTATCGTTATTATAATTGGCTCTTCTTCAGGCTAGAGCGCCGTTCGTCCATATCCGCGCATCTCCTAATTTGCAAACCATGCTGGTTACATATAGTTCTGATCCTATAAATACTAATTCCTAACCATTATGCCTATTGCTGAAAAGCATTGTTTCCAGTTAAGCCGACTCGGTCATAAACCGCCTTCGTTATTAGCGACGTCGACGATAAATAAGGAGCGTAATGAGAAGTCGTATTTACTGAATATGGCGAAAGGTTGCTCGTTTAAAAGCAGGATCCCTTACGCGCCATCATGATGCATTAGCAGAAATAATGAAAACGTGGTTCTGCCTCGTTTAACGACGGCCGCCGCGTTTAATAAAACCCGGGACGCGTTAACACGCATGAATAACTAGCGTTATATCCTAACTGAGACCCGGCCATAACTAATGACTTATTAAGTCACGTGACGTTTGCGTTCAAACTGGGAGGTCTAGGCTATTTGCGAAACACTCTTCATTTAGGGAAACTCTTCATGAAATTATTAACTAACGTCCATGGAAGCTGTGAGAATAAACAGTTTTTCTCCCCTTTTGCTAATTCACGTAAATAGAAACAATTTTCATACTGCATATACCATTGGCTAAGGCGATCTTAAAAGTAAACACTCCACATTTCAAATCTAGTTTTGCATGTTTACGGCCATGTGTAAATTATATCCTCTCATTCGGAATGATTCTTTTATGCACCAACTCACGTTCTCCAAATTATGAGTTCCCAAGTTTTATTTACAATGGAAAATGTATGAAAAGCAATTATAACAATATTTAAGAGATGCAACCCTCCTCTTGCCAAATATGGCCACAGTTTTACTGCATTTTAGTGCAGGGATATTCCCATCCATTAAAGTCCCAAAGTTACCCGATTACGTGGGGCAGTGAAGGGCCAGGGCGTTTTTTCAAGACATCACAGGTATACTAATACGAATGATATATACAAAAACAACTGTCCGAAAGTTGTCACGCCTGTCCCAAAGTAGCCACATTTTATCAATGTTCGAATATGCAATGCACTTCCTGCTTCACTTTTTTAGCAGGGAAACGCAATAGAAGTAAATGCGCATTTCAAGGTTCTATATGAAGCTATGTCTAAACATAAGATATACCGATGAGAAATTTGCAGATTAAAAGCCCCATCTAATATTATATTAAATTTAACGGCAATTAGGTCAATCACAGAAGCGTTTATCGCAACCTTTTCAACGAATTACTCTTATTTGTAACTGAATCAGGAAATCGATGAGTTTATTTTGGCTTCTGTGATCAAATTAACTTTCAATTAGTTCCGGAACAATAATAATCCGCTGCATCGACACTCGCTATCAATAACGGTACACGATGAATAAGATACCAAGCAAACAAACAAAAAATCAGCAGCAAATATAAAGGCAATACCAAAGATGATCAATTATACAGAGTGTCCACGAAAACGACATCGTCTAGACAAGTGATTGCTTTTGTCACATGGTTTTAGCCACCCCATCCTCATTACCAGAATTTGGCTATATAGACGACCATGTGACATTGTCAGTCATTGCCCTTTCCTCATTTTTTCTTGAATTATGTAAAACCTGCAAAGGATTATTAGTGATTATAGATGAGAACTTTCAACCTTTTTTGTGAATATCTACGCTATTAAGAATTAAGCTTCACGTGGTATTAATACGAATTTTATGCCAACGCTGCACATTTTCTGGCGAACAAACCAATTTAAAATGCAGAAAGTTAAAAAAACACAGCTAAAACTCATCTGTCGGTTATGCTTCAAAAACGCACAACGTGGAAAAAAAACTTGGTAAAGTGGGAAGATTTTGACAGTGAGACTTTAAGACGAGGTCCATGACCCGAGGAAGGAAAAATAAGCATTTCTTTCACTCTTTCAAGACTATCTGGAGTATAATATGCCTGTTGTTTTTTCGCAAATTATAACTCATTCATTTTCGCAGAATTTTTGCTTTTCTCCCTATACAGTTTAGCTAGGCCACCAGCGGTCAAAAGTCAATGGAATTTACTCGCTAACAGACATGAACCACAACACTAAACCTCAACTGTCAATGATAACCATCTTGCAAAAGTTAGTCTGGAAGTTTTTAGGGGTTTAATTCAGTTCAGTGTAAAGTTATAGAAAAACTGAAAAAAATAATTGTTTAAAAGAAAATTAGTATTTCATCAAAAGCATCCTATTTTATGATATTTATTACAATTGACCGTTATAATTAAATATCAGTGAAAAAATTACATTTTTCAACAAATTTATTTCTGCTAATTTTGAATTCAGGGCGGCTACATTTGTATTCACAATGCTAATGTAAAATTATTAAAAACACATTTCAACCATTTTTCCTGTCATTTAGTAAATGACAGTAGGAATAATAAATCTTTGAACAGCCATAGGGTGTGCTGGCGACAGGAAACCCCAGTTATATTTAATAAGCTTGCCAATAATGTCACTCAAAAGTTAGGAATCATACCTTGGGTAACACCCCTTGAAATTTTGCCAAATTTTAAATGAATTTTTTGCCATGTTTCCCTTTCTTTTCTTAAACATTTTTTCGATCAAATATGCGCCCGAAATGGCGTTGTAAAATACAGTGCGAAACTGCTAGATTTCCGATCATTTCATGCACTAAAAATGATCGATCAGGGAAAACATGGTAGCAAATACATTTCAGAGCCAATGCCTTCCTGTGTTAAGGTCTAGCATATTTTGACCCAGTTTTGCCAGATTTTATTGGAAAGCCAGTAAAGCAGTACAGAGTGTCAGAGAATGTATTGTACCTTGGAAATCTTCAATTGTCATGGCTAGAATTTTCTATCGTATAATTCGGCTTGAAGATTATTTCATTTTATATCTATTTGACTTAATATAAATATAATTTAAACATGTTCCCGAAACCCTGATTTTGTTTCGTGTTTGCTCTGATGTGTACACGGCATCAAAACACGTATGGTGTACCGTGGGAACTTCAGCCTAATGTCCAGTGTGCCTCGACAATTTTAGGCCTAGTTTCGTGTGCCGTGAACTGAAAAAACACTGCCATAGAGTTATTAAAGTTCACAAGTGCCACCCATGTAGGCGTTTCAAAGAAGATGTCAGTTGAAGAGTTTCAATTTGCATTTAATCATTTTGCTCAAGTTTTACTGTCTTGCTTTGGTACATTTTTCATTAATTTCTCCTCGTATAGAGCAGCTATATCAGTTTCGTTATCATGTAAGGCGATTCCCAAAGTGGGACGGATACAAATTTGAGTATTTTATTTAATGTTCGCATAACGGGATTGTATAGTTTGCTGCGAATGACCTCTGTCTCCTGAAACTGTATATAATCCATTTCATACGGAGGCTTCGCCAATTTTTTATTTTTAATTCATTGAGTCATTCATTGTTGGAGCAAGGTCAGAAACCCCCTTTTTCGATTGTTGTATGGTTTTGTCGGAGCCAGGCAGCCAGACAAGCGTTATTTTGCTCTGGCTAATATCAGCCATTTTACGACTCCCGAAACTCCTAGCGCCGCCTATAAACTTCTGCGCCATATTTCCCCGTTTTATTGAGTTGCTATATTATTTGTTTTCGAGGCTCGGTTTACCACTGACTTGCATATTCAGCCTTGCTTGCAATATCGACGCGACTAATCAATTTTCTGTCGTGTTGTTGTGGCAAACTCGAGATAGTCTCGACTATTGGGGGAGATATACAATAAAGTCTTCAAAAATCTTCAGTCGCCATCTTGTATTTTTAAATGTTCGCAGGAAACATTTTTACTGATATTTACAAGATGAACAATTTTAACTATAGGCTAGTATACAACAACAGGGCTGCGACAGTGACACGGTCGCAAGTTGCTTAACCATTTTATGATAAGTTCATGTCGGCCATTACACAAGCATGCAATTAATCTATTAAATGCGATTAAATATTATTTAAAAAAAACATAAAAAATGCAAATCCAGGTTGTTCAGTAAATTCGTTACAAAAAATCCAAGCATATTAAAAGTCTAATGCCTTTCACGAGAAATGGATCAAAATGGACCCAAAAGTTACACAAAACCATGCCCAGACTATTACAATAGATGTATTTGGTGCAAAAAAAAAAAGAAACTTCGTAAAAATATTAAATCTTTGTAAACATAGTTGTTTTTTTTAAAAATAAAGTGATGGCTGGTGTTCTGTTTTTCTCTACAAATTCTATTCAGCACAAAAGCTTCATGTAGAAATTTTTAGAAAGTTTCTGAATTACGTTAATTTATATTACTACAAGTTTTGGTCAATTTTTATTGCCAAGACAATTTCAGACCTTGTGTCCATGAGTTGAAAAAAAGTTTAAAAAAAAACACTGGTCTTGTATTCCCCAATGCTTGAACCAGAAACCACTTCACTAAAGTCTTGAAGTAAAACTGAACGCTCCAACAGACCAACTAGAAGTAGGCTTGATTTCATGTGGCTCGAACTTCCTGAAGAAGCCATTTTGAGTTCAAGACTGCAAGTACAATCAGACCAAACAGAAACAGAGCTGGACAAGTCCCACCATTAACGAAACCACTCTGACCTTGCCTCTTCTGCGGATTCCAGCAAAATCATGCTAAAGTCGACAGCCCAGAGCTATTTCTGAGATCCATAGTCGCAGCTCGGCAACCAACGTAAAAGCGACGGACGACCCACTTAGCCTTGCAATAAATCAATAGTTTTAACGAACAATCCAACTGCACTTCTCCAAATACACAACGCTGGGACTGCTTATTATTAGAAGCCGTGTGGAAAAGGCACAAAAAAACCAGACGACGTCGTGCGACGTATAGATAAACTAATGCCGAGTACAGATCACAGCAAACACGAAACAGGGTTTCGGAAACATGTTTACGATAAAAGTCAGCTCACCAGTTTTCTGTCCAGACCGGCCAGCGGCGGTCCAGATCAAATGGAAAATGTTTATTAGTCATGACGCTCTAACCAAGGTCTAACAAACCCATCAAAGCTGATTCTCATTTTGATGTATTTGTTAATGAGGAGTATCTAAACAAATTAACGTTAACCTAAGTAAAGGCTGTATTGAGAATGAGTAGAAAATCTTACAAGAACGTTAATCATGCTGTAAATGGTCACTTGTGTGAAATGGACACAAATTGTATCGGCAAAAAAAAGTTTAGGATCTATTCACAGCATGAATTTATTATGGTTGATGACATTTAATTTAATGAACTCTTATATGGATATAACTGTTCCAATTATTCTCGATGCCTTGGTTTCTGGTGCATGAACATCAATTGAGTACATTCCAATTACATGAACTTGACCATATAAATCTATCCCTTTCAAACATGTGTGGAAAACGTAAGAAGGGAAAGAAAGGTTAAAAAAAAGAAACTGTATTACTAGACTCAAGTAGAAAGAAATATGGCTACCACCTGTAGCCTTCGTTTGCCATTGCGAATTCCAGTCATGTACCGAAACCTTAACTGAACCAATTTGCGAGTTTTAAAGAGGATGATAAGGAAAGAACACACTATAATGTTGAAAAAAAAAGTGGGGGAAATGCAGAAGAGAGTGAATTTTGACAAAAAAATATAGTAAGAGTGGTTTCAACTAAGCCCCATTCAATGCAATGGCAGGCCCGTGGTGGCCATTGTTGAATTCCACCAATGGCCATGTAAAACTACAACTAACAAAGACAAGTTCAGAAAATGGATATGCTAATCACGGCCGTTAAAATTATTTTGTAGGTTATACCAAATCCCCTTTCTGTAGGGGTTACTGCCATTATCATTCAAATTTACACCTCTTTGATTATGTATGTTCTGTTTTCCATTCTTATGTTAATACAGTATTGCGTATGTACTGTTCTCAGAAAAACACTTTCTGCAAATGTTTCTGGAAACATTCTAGTTATGGAAGTTTGATAGACTTCAATTTTTTATTTGACGAGCAAATGGCGGCCATGATATATAAACATTCTCAAAATACTTATATTTTTTCCCATCTAGCTAGCATTAGTAGCCACAGAAACCATTTTTTCCATTTTGAAGAGGATGAAAAAATTCGATAAAATACGTATTATTTCCGCCAAATATTTTAAACAACTTAGACTGATCTGTTTACACACAAATTTAAGAACTTAAGAAGGCAATAATAATCTTCAATACGTATAAATCTGCATACCTTATTTAAGAGGGCAATAATAATAATCTTCATCAGATTAATATTTTTATTTAAATCTGGAAGGTT
Source organism: Julus scanicus (assembly GCA_034698625.1). NCBI lineage: Eukaryota > Metazoa > Arthropoda > Diplopoda > Julida > Julidae > Julus > Julus scanicus. The sequence goes on along the minus strand of JAQGBW010000650.1, from coordinate 5,598 downwards.
AGTTTTAAAGTTCATGTCTAAGAATTATGTAGTTCCGGTTGTATGTAAACTGCCTATCAAAAGGTTATTTCTTAATAACCTAAGTGCGTGCTAGCGGAATTATAATTATAAAGCACATGCACTGATATATGCCAATAACGTGAATTTAAAATGTTTAACAAGTTTTTAGGAAGACCAATTTTCTGTGTAAAAAAAATGATCGCCCACGTGGCAGACCCAACGTAAACAAAGGTAATAACAACGACACATGTTATTTTAGTTTTTATATAATCGTTCGTGCGTCCAGTGCTTAAACAAATTTCCCCACCTTTGACCTTAGTTTTTGCGCTTTCTTGCACCGTTCTCACTAAACTGAAGGGGTCGTGCAGTTTCACAGCCGAAAATACAATACTTCATTTTGATGATTTTTACGAGTCACGAACCGAACGTATATTTTTTTAATGCCAAACTATATTATACTATATACAGTGCCAACGGTAGTTTGAGGTACGAAAGCAGACAAGAGCAGAGTTTAGTGAACTTGACCTTCCATGATCATGTTGCTGAACGTAGACCCCCAAAGAGGTAGTAAATTCACGGCTGAACCAATTCACAGAACTATGGCAATTTGTAGTTACGATTTATTAGAATATAGGCCAGTTTTTTCTAAAAACAATCGTAAATTATAAAAAATACAACAAACGTCTCAGTGTTATAAAATTTATAACTTACTTTTTGGGTTTAGCACATGCATACATATATTTAAAACCATGGCTTCCTAAACATTGTAACGTTTAAAATGTTTTTATTGAAGATTATTTTCGTATTTACGATTAATTAAAAAAATCAAGAAAATGTATTTTGGTGTAACTGCAACATGACATTGTTGAAAGTGAGTTTAAGAATAAATAATTCGTGAATAAATAATAATAATAATAATAAAAATATCTTAATCGTTAAAGGGATCTGTTAATTAAAAATGTAACCATCACTTCTCCTTGTGGTCTGCAAATGTGTAACGAATTACAGTAAATAATTTGAGTAAATATGCAAATGACGTTGCGCAGTGTTGCTCACAAAATCTTCGGTTGCCATGTGCGCCTGTAGGCCTGGGTTGGACTAAATTTCGCATAACTGCAAACGTGGAAATTATGTTTTGGTCATGCAGTGACATCAACACAGAAGCCAAAAATTGCAACAACATCCTGCATAATGAACTCTCCCCTAAGTCCCCTTGCAAGCAGCGCTATTTGTGGGCTTCTCAAAATCTCGACCCAGCAGTCCAGTATTTGCAAGATGGCCGCCCACAAGCAACATTTTCTAAGTGTTCACTCTGTTTTCCAGCAGATGTCTAATGCACGTCAAGTGGGCTCAGACCTCCCATCATTACAATTGGCCACCATCATGATTGCAAAAAGAAAAGAAAAAATCAGAAAGCAGTTTCAAGATGTCATGATGGGAATGAGAGACCTGGTGGTGGTATGAACACCAGTTCTCTAGATATTGGACAATGTTCAAGTCGCGTGAAAAAGCATTTTTTCTTCTTCCAAGTAATGCTTCGAGTGCTGTTAATGTGTTAACAGAAAATAAACTTGATAAAAAATGTTTCCTTGCTGCAGCTGGACAGGAATCACACTCAATAAAGATCGTTGTGGTCCATTTAACATTCATAGCTTTTTGTCTTATCATATACTATGTTTTAACACGTGAAAACTATACAACTTATCTATCCATACCTGATATAACTTTCTTGTCTTTCATTTCTTGGGAGTTTAAGATGTTGATGGCAGACTACGTGTTTTGTCCGAAGCTGGTAGACAAAAGCAGCAGCTCTTTCACCTAAAACTGGTGTCCATCATGCAAGGCTTGACCAACTTATCGAACACGTGTAGACAGACGTAACTTGTGTACAGCTGGCTCGGTCACCTGCGAGTCACGGAAACGCCGCAGGACATAATGTGGCCTTCTGACATTTATTTGGCCATATCGTAGCAGGGATAGTCATTAAACCCGATTACAAAGCCATTGGACAAACAACCACACTATAAAAATTATTAATTAACATGGCATAAAACCCCCTTGATCTGCTTAATCTACCTGAAAACCAGCAGCCTCTGTAAACAAGGCTTTCACCACCAATGCCAGTTAAAGGACGTTCTAGTTTTACTGTCAATCCAATGGATGTAAATCTTGCCATTGCTGGTTCACATGCATAAAACTTAACGGTCATGTTGGTATTTTTAGTCTTGGCTATAAAAATGTGTGATATTTGGTGGTTAAGTCTGATCGGAATGTCCCAAAATTCGAGTAAACAGGTGGCGCTACTGCATCATGTTACAAGAACATCTCAAGAGGGATCACAACCCTTTCCTTTTTAATGGGTCTTACGAAGATACTCACAGTTGAATGAGGCAAGTTTGGGTGGGGGTGAGAATTGTTTGGGGTGGCTCGATGGATCAGCAAGTGAATCATATTGTTGTTTTTCACTTTAAAATGGTAGATATTTTTAAAATTATTATACAAGTTTGAAAAATGTCCGTTATTTTGCACACGCTGCCAGCAAATGAGAGCATGGGATAGGCAAGTTGTGAGGGTAAAATTCAAATAATTTAATTTAAAAAATCTACTATTTTAACGTGACCTTGCTGATTTATAAAGCTATTTTAAACAGTTTTTATTTGTATTTAATCTTTTTTTGTTTGACTGAGTGTCGTTGCAAATTTTCACATTGAAAGGGATAGCGTTGTAACCCCCCTTAGACACGTTCCAGAAACTTCACTTACAAATATTGTAAGCCCAGACATCCACAGGTTACATACTGTACCAACTTAAAATCCCAGGTGGATATTTTTATAAGGGCATATATGTCATATTATGTCCCATATATGATATTTTAACAAAGTATTACTTTTAATAATGGCATATTGAATTACAGAGATTAGACAATCTAAATATATGGTTATACGTGGATGTATAGGCATTAAATGAAAATGTGTAATACATACATAATTCGAAATTGTACATTAATTACTTTTAGTTTATTACTATGAGGAGTTTCACGTTTATTAACACACATACAAGTACGTATTAAATGTTAGTATAATTGAAAAGTCAACTTAAATTTTACTTAAAAACATAACTTAAAAGTACATTAAAATTGTACACAATAACAGTCAAGAATTCCTTTAATAAACATGCAATAAGTTGGTAAAATGTTATTACTAATCGTTTACGATTAAATTAATCAAACAAATAGCGTGACACCCAAAAAAAAATAGCAAAGACTAGCTGAATTGTAATTAAAAAGGTCATTGGCGGGAATGTGATACCAGGAAGGAAATTAACGAGAGATATTTCTTGAAACTAATTCCCGCTGATCTTGACTTCGTGCCTGAAAGTAATTTGATAAAAATTTAACCAGAAAAAGTCATGTTTAAGGGAGCGATTCATATGACTAATCAAACAAGCTTGCTTAGAAACAATGTTTTTCACTGTTAAAACAAAAAAGAAACACCTTATCTAGTAGTACCCACACTTAACTCCAATATTTTTCCTAAATTACATTTGTATATCTTCAAAAAGCACGCTGGAAGGATACATATTACGAATCTACAATAATGGGCGCCATCTGACGGATTTTTATACTCTATACAATGCAATAGGATTTAAGAACACCAAAATTACTTTAAAAATATTAAAGATCGCTTATCCACAATTTTAAAAATTCGAAAATCACTTTTGTGATTACAATCTATAGATAGAAAAACATTTCTATAATATAAGATTCACATTTCCTTACAGAATCGGGAATCATTTTTTTCAAAATTACGTTTGATAGCGCCACCAGTGAGTGTCCAACCAACGCCATTAAGCCAAAGGAACGTAGCGCATAGAAAACGTGTTAGGTCAAAGGTCCCCGTGTAATTGAATAGCAAATCAGATTTCAGTGGAGTGGGGGAGGGGCAAAACGCGTCATTAAAGTGCACGTATTTCACCTTATTAAAATAACTACTGGGCCTGCGTATATTTGGCAATAACGAAATAGCCAAAAGCCACGCATCTGCATAATAAAAATTCTGCTTGTTAACGGTATCAGTTACAAGAGGTTTTTTTATAACCCACGCCTTGGGTCAATGTTTAAAAACGAAAAAAAAGTGTAATAACTGGTCTGGCGCATTACGAAACAGTATCCCGAGGCACAAATAGTTTGCCTCTTCAACCGTTGAATATGGCAAAAATGCTTACATTCAACGATCGGTACCATTTATCATGCAAAAGTCTGACATTTATGGAGGCAACATTCTTCCTCTAGCAAAACTGACAAGATTTAGAAAATGTTTTAATTAATGTTTAGAACAGTGGTTATATACACTGCATTTCAGAATACCAACAAAACTATAGTAGTGCTCTGTACTACCCTTGACGACTATAACTTTACAAGTATTTCTAGAAAAGTATGATAAAGTAGGCAAAAAGTTATGCTGACATCACACAGTTCATGTAACAGCAACAAATACGTTAACATAAAGTTGTTATTGTTGATGAGACACTACAATTTACATGGGCGCATTTTAGAACATGTTCCAGAAAGTCTAAATATCGAACACCCGTCTGCATTGCCAAGGCATACGATTTTTGTAGAAAATGTCAGTCTCTTAACATGTCACACGTGACTAATTGGCCGTGAAAACACGACATTTTTAGTTTGCTCTACTTCTCTGAATGTGTGTAATGGTTGCTGAATGACTTCTATTCCTCGTTCTGAATGACTCATTAAAACAAGTATGTATGTCAACCGATTCTCAACTTGACAGATTTCAGTCACAAAGATACAAGCAGCTATTCCGAGTGAAGAGAAATTTCTCAACTTTGTTATCGCGTATGCATTTCATTTCAAATCGTTGTCTATATTTGGATCAACGTGGGTGTGTGAATCGACGTTCTGATTGAGTCAAAATACAGATCTCAGTTTGGAGACAAACATGCGTAATGAGTAACCCAGGCATAGGAATTTTTGTTAAATTTTAATCATTTCAACATTCAGTAGTTATGAATGCCCAGGTATTACACAAAGTTAGATTTTGGTAGGAAAATTTGACAGTTGGCAGTCAACGTTGAAAACAGCAAACGTAAAAAACCTCCAAAATAAATAAAATCATGGGGTTTACTTGCAGAAATAAAAGCAAAATAATCAATAATAGTAAATTTATTGTTAGCATTTCGTTGGCAAAATACAGTTAGTTAAACGTTTGTCAAAACTGGCAAAAATAAACTTCTTCAACATGCAAGGTATTTTGTTAAAATTTTAGATTAAGTAAAGAATTTAGTTAAAAATGTTAGATTATGCAATAGAATTTTCTAAATGCTACAGTGAAATTCACCAGTCTATTTTTAGATCGGAAACAAAATTTGGCAAGTATCCAAAATGGAATAATTGGAAAATTGGAACATATTGATCATTTCCCGTTCCATTTTGGGTGCTTGCCAAGTTTACCGTTCTAAAATTCGGATGTTATGAGTACTTGACGCTGATGGGAAATTCCCTACCAACCCTATGTGACATGTATTCCAATTTTCGGCCACGGAACATGGATGTCTTAAAATTATGATATCAACCGT